>JALPCB010000144.1:0-49523 GCA_026538395.1 Cryptococcus sp. GC_Crypt_3
AAATGGGGTGTCGCTATCGAGTCAATCCTGCTCAAGGACATCAACTTCTCCGTGGACCTTCTAGTGAGTACTTTCACATACTTTCTCATCCATATCCGAATTATTGACTGACGGTATCGTAGCTACGAGATCCTTAACAGCCCCGACAGGGCTTGTCACCTTGCCAAGCAGGCTTTCGACGATGCCATTGCCGAGCTTGACACTTTGTCCGAGGAGTCTTACAAGTGAGTGCCGCAGTCGGCGCGATGTTCGCCGCTAATGCTTGCTTCCAGGGACTCTACCCTTATCATGCAGCTTCTGCGGGACAACCTTACTTTGTGGACTTCCGACATGAACGAGCCTGGTAAGTCACGATACCAAGCGATTTATACAACTCGCTGACTGGCTGTCCACAGAGAGGGAGAAGGAAGCTGAGCCAGCCAAGGAGGAGGCCGCACCTGCGGCTTAGGGTCAAACGACATAGTCGCATCTATTCTCAGGATTTTGGCGTCACCCCGTTCTCATATCCCTCCGTCGCTGTCATATTTTCACCTACCATAACCAAAGCTCTGATCTTTTTTCCCTTACCCGCTCTCGCCTTTCTGTGATCATGAATTCGTTTTAGCACGAAAAAAGCGAGCTTGGCGTTTCAGTCCTAATTCTCCATGTTCATAATGCGCTGGATTGTGGTTGATTGTCTGCATGAAACAGGGGTTGCTCGTGATCTGTTCTGCCTGCTTCCACAAGCCGAGAGTGTCGTTCTGCAACCCTGCTGCGACTCATGCGGCATTGACCTGTTACAACTGGCGGAGCTAGTCGACTGAAAATGAATTGGCACCATCTCCTCAAGGCGGATGCAGATGCAACGTACCCAAGGCGTCGTACTTGCTGTTGGACAGGCGATACGTGATAAGTAACGATCAGCAGCCAGTGCCACGTTCACCACGTTTCTTTCAGCGTCAGCCTCCACCAAACGACGAATTTTGTTGACAACATGTTTATGACAGCTTACTCTGTCAGTCGAATACGCTGCAACTCTGGTCAGGAAGTGAACGTCAAGGTACTCTCATAAAGTCGGCGAGACGATTGTAATCTGGACTACTCGGCGCAATACTGTATCGCGCGAGAACGCGAAACGCAAAACGCAGAACGCAAAATGTCTGAAGCCATCCAAACACTTGGAGAGAGCTCGAACGCAGCTGTTCAATCGCGCAGGGCAAGAGACCCATCGCATGAGCCGCTAGCTACGGAACTGCATTCCGTGGCCGATGCCACGCTCACTATACGAGTCATCAAGTCTTTCGAGTTCCGGACGCAGAAGAGCGTGGTCCTGCGAGGACTGGATCTGAGGTCGATGACTGTCGGTCAGCTGATGGAACGCGTTCGCGAGGGTGAGTCGGCGTGGTCGGCGCGGTCGTTGGCACTATGTCTGTGCTTCGGGCAAATCGAAGGGCATCGTATATAGATACCTTGGTCAGATGTGCTCCCGGCGACAGATGTCGCTCCGCATCTTGGCTTTGTGTTCTGCGCTGATGCCGCGCTCAATCCACATAGAGATCAAGAAACAATCAGGCTTCAAGCCCTATCGCACCTTAGTGCTAGGTGAGCTCTATCGTCCTTCGCCGGATCCATGAAGAAGCTGATGCACTGTCTTGATAGATACCATGAAGCTGTACACTGTCGCACATGGACACAAGGTCAGTCGAGTTTCAATATAGACTTCGAGTCGGATCTTATCACGACCTTGGTCGACCTGGTTGCGGTTAGAGCACGGGGAATCGTGCTCCCGATTGGTCAATATGACAAGATAGGATTCCGAGCTGACCTATGCGGCTCACTTCTCATGGCTTCCGTGTCGGTTATCTCGCAATCTCGACGAACAGACAATGAACCTCATCATCAATCTCGATCATGACGAGTGGATCCTGGCACCCGAGCGGATACTGGCGGAATTTGCAGGTGAGTCAGCTTGCCTCTTTCTCAGCCAGGTCTACCCATGTCAGCACACCCGAGTCAGGAGACTGTGTCGTCTTGCCCGCCTCCCTGGGCATCTGGCCGGTGTCATGGCGTGATTTACCGGCCGATCGAGAAAGATGAGTCGTCGAGTGCCGGGCGAAGTCTTGTGACACTTTGTGGCCTAGCCAATATCCGCATCCAGCTCCTTTGCACACCTATCTGGGCCGGATCGACGGTTTGACATTCTTGCTCCGCAGCGAGACTAATCATTCTGTGCGTATTCGCAGAGAACGAGACCGAAGTATCATTCTTCAACCGCGAGGCATACGAGAAATTCAAGCAAAATCCAGAAGTGAGTGACAAGGGACCTTGATTCAGCAGACCGTGCGCCTCTTGCATCGCCATTGGACCCTTCCCCTTGCTCAAGACTCGAGTGTAGGAAGGACATCGCTGATATTCAATGGGACAGATCAAGTGGGATTGAGCCTTATACGGAGCTAAGCCAGAATTCGACTGGCTCCTCATCTCAAGCGCGTAGCAACAGTACATCGACGATGGTACGACGTTGGCGTCATCTGCAGCGCAAGCCTCCCGTCCGTATACATGTCACACTGCCTAAACACTGCTTCATCATTGATCGAAGTGAGGAGGTCTTCATTCTACTTCCATGCTTTCGGTACATTTCGTCAGAGAAGACTTCAGTTTGTGACCATAGGTATCGACGCTATTATGCATGATATCGAGTACACCCCGAACATGGTCTGCACACCATAGACTCTCAGTGCAGCTCGCTGCGCATTACAATGACGTGGCTCCGACACCACAACGGACCAAGTGAACTCGGTGACGTCTATTACGACAAAGTCGGTCTTGGTGAGGTATGTAAAACTCTCGAATCGTGCCGAGTGGGCCATCCATCCTATAAGTGCTGCAGTGAACCCAGCGCACACCGCTACACCATCTACACCATCTACACCATCTACGTGGTCGTGGCTGTGCTCACGGTATCCACCGAGCCTGAGCAGTACGAACAGACTTGAGGCGAGTGCGGCTCTTAGCCCGTAGTCCATCGCTCGTGACTTGCAGTAAAGTCAGCGATGCTTCTGCGCTCCGAGCTGAGCCTGTCATTCTACTGTGGAGAAATTGCAATAAACTCTTTCTCGGCGATACAGTATGCTCATGCTCAGACCTCGGTGTGGACGGAGCCTGCCAACGAGAAGCCTTAGGCTGAGGTTAGGGAACTTGGGATTAGCATATGTGTGACATAAAGCGGTTACCGCTACGACTGCCACTACCACTACCACGGACTGCTCTTGCTCGATCGTACAACGTGCTCATGAATGATGGGCGAATAACCGTGCCATCAACATGCTCGAGACTCACTGGCTCGCGAGTCGTGGAGCACATGTGTACTGACGCAACCTCATCACGATTACCTGGGTTGTTGGAAATGACTACCGAAGGCGGAATGTACAGCAAAATAACCGATATGCGCTCATCCTACTTCATTCCCGGTTCGCATCGCTGGTCCTCACCTCTAGGTCTTGATGTCATTGAGGTATCTCAGCACATCACTGAGGGACAGTATCCTGACAGGACAGAGCCACGAAGTGAACTTTGCATTCCATATAGCTGAAAATACTTGCCAAAGTTACCCACGTAAATAGCTATTCCACTGTACTTCTTGCTTGCTCTCTTCCAGATTATAACATAAAACATAGCCTACACATTAAATACGATCACGAGTCACTGTATAATTTGTACACTGGTCTTCTCCATAGTCGTAAACATTTCCAGTACCGTCAATCCCGATTGATGAAGCTATCACTTAATCTTAGACATTGGCCATCGAGGTGATCAGGCTGGCGTTGGTAGCTGCGCCCGAACCGTCTTCGCCGTAGTATCCGCTGGCGTTCCCTCCGTGGGATTGTGCGGAAGACGAGGCGATCTGCTGCGCTACGTTGTCCATACCTGCCGCTCCCATTGTACCGAGGTTCATCGGGACTACAAAAATCCGAGTATCAGCACTGACATCATATCATCGATGTGGATGGCCCCGGTTGATGATTATCATCACGACTCACCAAAGACAACCTTGCTGCCGGCTGATCGAGCCATGTTCTGCAATGCCTCGAGTTGACGGATCTGCATAGCGGCAGGCGAGGCGAGAATCTAGAATATCGAAAATCGTCAGTAATCTCTCCGTTCAATATGCCGTTACGTGGCAGCTCGAAAGACGTACATCGGCAGCTAAATAAGTAGAATCGGTATCAGCAAAGACATCTCGCGACTTTTTTTCGGAAACACTCACCCTGCCTCATCAACTTGGCCGCGTCGACCTCTGCCCTAGCGGCGATGACCTTGCTCTCACCGATACGCTTTTGGGTAGCAGCGCTCGAGAGTGACTGTTGAAGGTCCACGGAGAAGTTGATGTCCTTGAGCAGGATTGACTCGATAGCGACACCCCATTTCTCGGCGGTTGCCTCGATCTGGGTACAAGTCAGCACAAGCACAAGTAGCTAGTAGAAGGATACTTACAATTTCGGCGACCTCCTGAGCGAGACCCTCTCGGTCGGAGATGACGCTTTGAAGCACCTAATGCAGAAGCGTCAGCGACACCGGGCCCAGTTCATAGGCTCGCGAGGTACTCACTCTGCCACCAACGACTTGACGAAGAGTGGTCTCTGAATGATAATAACATAAGCCACTTACTCCTCTGCATAGTGGCAACTTGTGGTAACTCACGGGCACGTTCCACAAGGGCATGCTTGACATCGTTGATGCCGAATGCGGCACGGTATGGGGAGACGACTGCAATTGATCGCGTCAATGGTCGATCTAGCGAAGTTGTACTCCGTACTCACCATGCCAGCAGATGACACTGTCAACTTCGACGGAAACGTTGTCCTTGGTCTGGACCATTTGGCGCGGCACAGAAGTAAGCTGGATCTTGACGTCTGCACGAGGTGTTAGCGCAAGTGGCGGACTCGAAGCTCATGGCCATGGCCAGGTGTACTTACCGACAACTCGAACTTCTTCTGTGCAGACGTTGACCTTGATAAGACCGGGGTCGACGGACTAGGTCGGACTGTTAATAAGATATAAAGTAGGAGTGCTGAGCGTTGCTCACCTTGTAGAACTGGCCGAATCTGCTGACGAGGCCAACGGATCCCTGCTGGACGTTCTTGAAGGGGTTGGGGAACGGGCAGCACGGGATCATACCGCAGTTTCCAATGCACGATCCAAGACCGTTCATCATCGAGCCGTAGAAGCCGTGCTGTGGTGGAATGCGATCAGCATCACATCGAGTGAACAGGGTATGAAACGAGTGGTGAGGAGACACTCACCTCGATCGTGGCGGTACCCAAGTCCTGAGCATAGGATGGTTGCATACTAGAGGCAAGTCAGCATGAGCGTGGATCACCAAGACGATCAGTGGCGCTGGACTCACTCGTTCTTCCTCAAAGGTTGCACGGTCTAGCAACGGATTGAAGACAGAACAACATGGTCAATATCCATTGATACTGACGACATGGACAAGGAGCACATCCGGGGACTCACAATCAAAGCCCCATCGGGAGCTCTGGCGCCGGCAGTGGACATCTTGGGCTGCCTTGGCTGGTCATCGGTAACGTATCGGTGAAGGTCTTCATCGTGGTTGGAGTTCTTGCCAAAGCCACTGCCATTGCCATTGCCGTTGACGGTCGTACCGTCGATCGACGCCTTGTTCATTGACTGAGCCATGATGTTTGCTGTGAGATGTGATGGTAGAGGTAAGTATTGGTAGTATCTAAAGGACGAGTAAGGTAGTCTGCGTGTATGCGACTGTGTATGTACGTAGATCTAGATCGTGAGTTGAGGACGAAGAAAGCTATCGAGTGGCCAAAGTCATCGTGACTGTATATATATGCATGTTCCGATGGTCGACTAACGACAACTCACGACAGTCACGACAGACAAACTTTAATGCCCGATGATAGTGAACGGCTACTTGCCATATCCGGTAATCTCTATATCACGCAGCACAGCCTCATGTTTTCCCATCCGCAATACAATCAGTCAGTATGAGTCATTTATGCCTTGGCACAAAGGGTTATCCTCGCGCTAGTCCACGCCATGTACGCAACGATAATTCACGCACCTGGAAGGCACGAGGGGTTGCAGAAGGAGGACCTATAGCACCGAGGCTGAAAGGCTGAAGGTGGATCTCTGGCTTCGGCTCTCCGCTCGGCACCAGGCGGTGCTTGGCATTTACCTGCCAAGCTGGCTGCGAATACGGAAGCGGACATTTCATGACGAGGCACAGCACTCGATGAGCGCGATATTGAACACCGAGGATAGTTGATGCTTGATGCTGGACAGAGAAGAAGCTGTTCCCTGGTCCTGCGTGGATATCTGTATTCTGGATAACCGAGAAGGATTACAGCATGACAGCATTACGCATAGCACATGGCACACTGATTCCTATTCGCTGGATCGGACCTGACCGATTGGGCAATTGCGCCTTATCTCGCGCCAAACATTCAATGTCCAATATTCCATCTCTTCGCATGAACTTTGGTCAGTCTCGTGACTTGCATCATTGCTCACAGCACGTTTCATCTCTACTAGGAGCAGAGGCTGTGCTCGCTCGTACTACACCACTACGGAGCTCCTTGTTGACCGGGTGAGCGATATACATCTGCCCAATCAGACAAAACGCACCTCGGCCGAGCTCTATCCAGCACAGGCACAATCACTCCACATCTCCGCATCGCCTTCCGTCCTATATCATACAACATCATAATAACAAGCGCGCCACGATGAAGTGCAGATCCGCCTCATCGTCATGGCGCTTCAGTGCTCTGTTGGCGATATCCATCTTGGCCTTACTGGCCACATGTGTGTCGCCCGCGGCCGCGGTCCAAGTCGAGGAGCAGGCCGCAGAGCCGACGTGAGTGCCTTTCAGGCTTACTCTCTAGCAGATCTCTGTCCAAGTGGCTCAAGCTGACTGGTCCTCGATGTCGTACTCAGCGAGCCGAAGCTGCTATCCCCGGCCGGCCTGTTCAATGCCGCTAAGAACACGTTCACGATCATGACGCAGGGTGCTATTCCTATCGATCTTGAGGAGCGACAACGGCTGGACGAGAAGGACGGAGTGGAAAGACTCACCGACGAGAATCTGGAGAGTGTAGTCGGTGCACCAGGGAAAGAGGACGATGTATGGGTCGTCATCATGTAAGTGTTCACGATGGAGGAGCTGGGTCCCATGGACGGGTGATACCGGAGGCACAGCTAACATCGGATTATAGTCACGGCCCGAAATCCGAACCTGTGACTCCGCTGTACGTCGCAGCGCACAAAAACGCCACTCAATTGGCACAAGAAGCCATCGAAGCAGAGGACGAGATTGTGGAAGGCGGTACCGATCTCAGCAAGGTCCACTGGGCAAGACTCGACTTTATCTCCGAATGGAAGACTTGTGCGCGGTGGTTGACCATGAGGTGAGCCGATCGCGCTTTTGTGTACTGTCACTGTACTGATTCAGCTCACGTCATCTAGACCACCATGGATCGTCATCCTCTCCAAATCCGGCAAAGAGATCCGTTTCATCCACCCTCGCTCTCTCCCTGCATCCGGAGACAGGCTGTTCGAGGCCGTCAGCAATGGCCAATGGCGCACTGTACCCGTCTGGAACAGTCCTTACATGCCTGGTGGGGACCGGTGAGTCTGGCACCTCCTCACAACCGGCACGACGAATGCAGATTTGAGCTGATAAGACACGCGATGCTATTCAGCGCATACCTCGTCGACCTGTACCTGAAAACTGTCCAACAGACATCCAAAATCACGTCTAAGGTCCCACACTGGATGATCGTCTTGTTCTCCGGAGCCATTGGACAAATGATGCTCCGGTGGTTCCATGGTTCCGACACCCCCGCGCCGTCTTCGACTTCGACTACTACTGCTACTGCTCCCGCGACCCAAGTCCAGGTGGAGACTGTCCTTACCGCCAGGGAAGAGCCGGCGTCATCTACCAAGACTCCCTCTACGCCTAAAAGCAAGAAGGGCGGCGCTAAGAGGAAAACGCAATGACCCCGCTTTACTTGCTCGGCTTAGGTCTAGTCAAAAAGTCAATGCGCGTGTGACTGAAGGGAAGGGGACAGGGCGGAGATGGATTAAAATGATCATAACAGTATCTAGACAACCACCTCATACTTGATTTTAGCATGAAAGCATCGTAGCACCTTGCGAGAACGGCCTGAGTGCCTGCAGGCTGTAAAGAGGCTTTAACGCTACACACTTGATATACATTTGCAGGGTATCACCAACAGTCTATCCGTATCCGTGGAAGCAATCTACAGAGCCCATCACGCAGTGCTCCTCATTGCAACTCGACTCCAATGCCACAGAGACCTCGATCACACCTCGCCTCCGACCCACGCCCAGACCAAAAAGCCCATTCCCCAGGGACCTACAGCGGCCATCCTCCATCCCACGCGTTTTGCCATTCTGACCATGCGGTTATCGCGAGTCAAAGCAGCTTCTATCGGTTTCGTAGTCTGCGGTGGGGGTTCATCGGGATGTAAGAACGGGCGTAACCCTTTACTCCTGAAAGTCTGGATGATGGGATTGATGCGCGGTTGAGGCGGCTTGGCCGACCGCGTGAATGGGAACGAGCCGTATCCCACCCCCGCGACTGGACCGGCAGATGCCGCGGCCATGCGGGCTTGTTTGTCCAACTGCATGATCTTCTGACAGGCCCTAAATGGTCGTCCGGCCATTTCGGCAAGTACCGACGCGGCTATGCCGCCAGTGACAATGGTCGTTGCTTGTGCGACACGTGCGAGCGTAGGTGCCCCTGTGGTTGACGACGTCGATGTATTAGGAGATGATGTAGAACTGTGCAGATTCACATCGTGTGACGAGGTATCGATGACGAGGAAATTATCCCAGTCAGTCTGTACATCGCCCCCGAATAGCGCTTTGACGCGTAAACCGATTCGACGTGTGACGTCAAACGCAGCGAAGAAGCAGGCGTAGCTGAGGCTTACACATCGCCCGTACCATCATCAGCTCATCAATCAGTGTCGAAGCCACGCACAAAGACAACTTACGCATCCCGACTAACGGCCCAGCGCCAGCCTGTCCACCAAGAAGGAGATTTCCGCCACGCATCACTCGATAAGAGGTTCTTCATCGCTTGCAATGGCGTCTGAGGCTGGGCGGTCGCGAACGCAGAGGGGACATTGGGTAATGGCAGATGTGTGATGCGCGCGAAGATGTTTGTGATTGATGAGGTGGACTGGTGGAGGAATCTACTCGATGAGATCAATTAGTATTTCTGTGGCCAGCGTATTGAGTGAGGATGACTTGATGACGCACCTGACGACGTTCTCCACTGGGGTGAACGCTGCGCCATTGACAAGACCTGCGCCTGCGCCTGCTATGGCGGATAGGATGGTAGGGTGGTTTGGGACGATCGTTGGTCCGCGCAGAAGAGTCTCGAGATCCAGCTTCTCCCCATGTTCCTCTCCAACTGCAGAAGAATGATCACTTGACAGGTCGTTAGTCGGCGATTCCTCGTCGTCCTTCGGCTTAGTGAAGAATGGTAAGCGAGCTAGACCGAGGGAGAAGAGCGTATGTGATGTAAATAGCAGAAAGCCCAGGGTCGTGTTGATCATTAATGGCGGGAGGAGCGTCAGTGTTATTGCCACAAGACCCGCTCTGCGCTTCAGCAAATTCCGGATGAAAGAGGGCGATAAGGTCTGATCAGACGATATAGCCAGTTGTCGTAAGCCCGCCCATGTATCGACTGTTCTCAACGCTCAGCTCTGATCCATATCGGTATGCTATTGCTATAGCATTAGTCGCGGTGCACCCACCTCGACTCGGCCGGAAGAGCTTTGAAGGACGCCTAAATAAGAAGCCTGATCATCACATATCCATCAGCAACGAGCTCCATCTAGACTTTCGTAGCAGAGCGTAGAGGCACAGACGAAGATCTCACCAGTGAAGAGTACGAGCGACCTAGCAAAGGCCGCCGAAGCGCTGCTCGATGTACTGGACACAGCTAGCGTGTCGGCCTGGGATCCTTCCCGGTTCTTGGCAATCTGAGCCACTTCGACGGCCGTTCGCACTTGACCCCATCTCGAGGGCCCTGCAGCCGCGTTCTGCGGGGTTATATCCTCGTGAAGGTCTATGGCGGTCGTCATTGCCGTGCTCGCGGTGCTGGCATTGCTGGTCTTGTTTCCAAAGCATACATCCAGGCCTGGTCTCGCACGTATTTATGACTTCACGGGTTTATTGATGAGTATGACAAGTGATGACGTGGAAGAAATGCCGAGCGGAGGCCCGTTTTCAGGATTTTTGGCTGAGCTCGTACGCCAAATTTGCACCACACCTCCTGGCTCATTTTCCTCTTCTTCTTATAACCACCCAGTAGAACGGCCACCATTTGCAGATTGTATCAGGCCTACAATCTTCACACGTGAGTACTACGGATCCTCCTCCTCCTGCCTGTCTCCCTCCCTACACACGCTACACTGCACCGACCGATCCAATGATGCTACTGCACTGGGCACTGAGCTCTTCAAAGAAAGAGTCTTGATTATACGCCTTTTTGAATCCATCTTAGGAGGATGGAGCGAGCCTAGAAAACTCGTGACTGAGGATCTACCTATCGTCTTACTATCATTCCCGTTGTCTCTTACGATAAGCTGGAAGGAGAGAGCTGATAGAAATGTCGGAACTTTTAGATAGCACGATATGGCCTCCGAAGCTCCGGCTCAGGTCGAGCTGTCGACTGACGATGTATTGAAGCTCTTTGGTCAGCTTCAGACTGCGGTCGAAGCGACAACGTCATCTGCTACACCACTGCTTACAAAGTAGGTACAAGTCTACTCCTAATTGTCGATCCAACGCTGACGAGACGCAGAGCACGAAATGCCGATGCTTCACTGGACTTTTCATCGGGTTTATCCCTCCTACTTCTCAGACCACACCTGCTTCTCTCATCACTACACCAACTAGTCATTCTCCTCGCCCTCCAACTCACGTCTTCCACTTCAGAAGCCGACCCATCCTCCTCGACCGCTCTGACATCCTCTTTCGCTTCGTCGTCTCGCTCACGGTCCGAGATCAGCACCGCTCAAGATGCAGTCAACGAGCTTGCAGGCGAGCTTGTCGCTAACCAGGAAGTCATGGATAAAGTCCGTGGACTAGAGAGCAAGCTTGAGTACCAGATCAAGAAGCTTGTGGGCCTTGCAGAAGCCGAGGAGGCCAGAGGGAAGGAAGTAAACGACGACTTTGAAGAAGGTGAGCTGTCTCCTCGTTGTTAATGGAGAAACAGTCAGCTGACAATATCACTCAGACCCTCTGTCATTCCGACCGAACCCATCTGCCATCGTCTCTGCTCGAGACAGTACGAAAGAGCGACCGGTATACGCTGATGCAGACGAGGACGATGCTGGACCGTCGTCTGGCGTCTATCGCCCTCCCAGAGTCGCCGCTGTGCCGTATGTGGAAGCAGGCGTGGCTGGGTCCAGGGGTCAACGGAGCGATCGTCGTGCGCCCGCGCTTCTATCAGAGTTTGCACAGACAATGGACGGTGCGCCGCTGTTAGAATCGACATCGGGTCTCGCCACTCGGCCCGTAGGCGCGTCCAAGCATACCAATTCCATCTCCGCCAAGCGCGCAGCAGAGTTGGCGCGGATAAACGAGTTCGAAGAAGAGAACATGACTCGATTAGTCACTTCCAAAGCTGAGGCTAAACGGAGAAGAGAAGATGAGGAAGCGCTCGTTATGGGCTATGGAGTTGGGGGGCCGAAGAAGGGTAGAGGCAGGAGACAGAATGGTCTTGATGCTGAATTGGAAGGAGTATTGGGCGACAGAGGCTCGAGGGGCGTGTGGGACAAAGTGGGCAAATACGGTCAGAGAGATAGTGCGCTGGAAAGAGGCAAAAAGCGCTCTGGGCCTGGGGCTAGCGGCGCATCAGATACGGGCAAAGGTTATAATAAGAAAGCTAGGTTTGGGCAGGATCTCGCTAGAGCCAGCAAGAAGAGATCGTAGTTTCTGTATATTCATAGTTGCTGTATAGTCATGTATCCCGCGCAAGCGGGTTGTTGTACGTTTCACCGAACTACTTGCTCTCTTCGCCCCACTTGAAATTCTTAGCAGCGTTTCACTCGACACCGCAAACGTATCAAAGCACAATATCTGGCGTCTCTTGTGCGAACTCGTCCACATCACGGTGTACTGTGCAAATATTGTCGAACTCAACATGGAACCAGACGTCACACGATAAACACGTTAAGCGTCGAAAGAAGCTGCATGGAGACGATTTTGTACAAGCTCGTCTGCCAAATACACTGCCATCCCCGTCCCAGATCACTGCAGACCTGCCTCTCCGCCCTAGCCCAAAACGCCAAAGTACTAAAGCCCATTCGCTTAAGCCTCGACGTTCTTGCCTTGGGTACCTCTCTGCGAGTGGGAAGCGGCGTCAGTGAAAAGCAAATGACTGGGTTACTGTTTTGACGAAAGTGACCCACGAGAAGACCAGTCCTCCTGGCTGCGATGAGACCAGCTTTTTGACCGGCGGACGAGTCGCGGGCCATAGTAGAGGCGTGACCAATGTGCTGGTGGTTACCACCACCGTGGGGATGGTCGACGGGGTTCATCGCCACACCACGAGTACGAGGCCAAGAGTTCCTCTTGGCGCGCATGGCGTGGTGCTTCCTGCCGGCCTTGAGGAAGGGCTTGTCAATACGACCGCCACCGGCGATGATGCCGACGGTGGCACGGCATCGCGAAGGGATGGTCTTCTTGGCGCCGGAAGGGAGACGGATACGGGTGACACCGGCCTCGGAGTGGCCGATGACGGTGGCGTAGTTGCCAGAGGTCCTGGCGAGGGCTCCACGGTCACCGATCTTCTCCTCGACGTTGCTGACAATGGTACCTTCGGGGCACTGGGAGATGGGGAGGACGTTGCCGACGTTCAAGGTAGCCTTCTTACCGGCGTAGATGAAAGCGCCGGTAGAGATGCCCTCGGTAGCGAGGAAAGTCTCCTTGCGAAGCTTGTATCGGTAAGGGTCGCGGAAGACGACGGTGGCGAGGGGAGCACCACTGTTCACGCACAGAGCATCAGCGATCTGTCTCTTACTTCTGCCCATGCCATCCAGTCCTCCCTCTATCACGATGCTGCGTCGCCTACACCCAGCAAACGTCCTCTGTCTCCCATATCTCGCACATCTCGCAAATTTCCCATGCCTCCCGCAAACGTATCCAGCAGCTCGCAACTCGCAACTCACCGTCCAGCATCGTGGATGATGTCCTTGACGATACCCCTGATGTAACCGTTCTTCTCGGCGAAGTCGAGGTTCCTCAGCCTGGCGGGGTTCTTGTTGTGGTGGGTGTGGGATCTGAAGATACCCCCAGACTTCCTTTGTGCGCGGATGACTCGCTGTGGATCAAAACGAAAACTTCAATCAGCATCGTGTCTCCATCTGTCCTTGATATCGCCCTCATCATCTCCTTGCTCTTCTCTCTTGACTTCATCATCGAGATTGGGGCCGGGCTGTTGATGGGGAGACGGCGACTGTGTGAAAAGGACTTACACCCATTTTCTATAATGCAGATTAGCACGATGCTTCGTACGATGTCAGAACACAGAGATAGGGACTCACGAAAGTACAGACGTTGGTCGAGAGACTTGATGGTTAAAGGAAGAAGATTACACGCTGTCAAAGGTTTCGTTGAATTTGCACCAAAGCAAGACGCAGGAGCTGCAGTCACACAGTGCACTGTACAACCACCAGTGCAAAGCCAGAGCAGCGGTGCGTTGGTGCACTGCACTCTACCAGGGAAAAGTGACGGGGGAAGGTGGAATCCGGTAATATGAAAGCAAAGTGCCACAATCGGCGATATGTCCATGTCATAACAGCATAGCGATTTCGGCTGTACACCTTAAATCCGACAATCTCGATACCTGTGAATCCCTATTTGCCACGTGATATAATCGTGCAGAAGATCTTATCACCTCTGGTGAGATATTGATTCATAGATAATCGCGATACGATCAAGTGCCCTATCAAATCTGCGCTTCTGGATGTATGGCAGATGAGAGTATGAACTAGTACCAGACCACCTCTCCATTCCCTTCCAGCTTCCCATCTTTCTCAAGCTGCGCCAAAACCTCCTTGACGCGCGCGACCATGGCTTTGCCATACTCTGGTCCGAGCGGAGGAGTCGGCTTGGTCAGATCAGGTCGTAGCCACGGTATATCCCGTATCTCTGCTACGTCCCTTGCTTTCTCAGTGTTGTGATCAGGAGCATAGCATGCGTCCCGCATAGATTCCACGTCGGCATCGTTATACCCCCCTCCTAAGATTACTGCAAGCGGTTCACGCTCCATGTCGTTGGTGCCCAATGAAGATGCCGGTGCTGGGATTTCCCGCCTTGTACTTGTATCCCTAGAGAGAAGGAGGGGCAATTCGCGCCTGCCCGACTCGGGGGTCATGATGAATCGGATCGCTGTTCACGGAGCAGTGAGGCTATGGGTCAGCGTAGCACATCCAGACGATATCATCTCCAAACGATAAGCGATGAGCATCCTATGGCGCTCGAAATATCCGCACTACTTCAATCGAACCATTCACAGACACTCACCCTCATACTCGGGCTTCAAGCCCTCGATGACCCCGCGCCCGACCTGCTCCGTCTTACCGCACAGTACGACGGGGACGGGTCGTCTCAGGAGACCGGATGCGCTCTGGCTATACCCGCGCCAGCTCGGGGTAGACGTGCGGTTGAGCAATCTTGAGATAGAAGGAGTGGTCATAGTCGAGTCACTCAAGAGCTTGGTGCTCGTGCACAGACCTCGATGAGCTAGCATATTGACTGGTAGACAAGAGACAAGGCTTTGGGGTTCCGCAGATAGATGTACCCGTATGTACCCAAATATAGACTGTGCGGCGAAGGTGCTCATCACGTCCGGAGTGACACGTGATGATGTCACTCTCTCCTATCGTATCGGCTAATTCACAGATCGTCGGACCGTAGCACAATCAGGGCTGCCAGATCCAGATCTTGGGCAACTCACTCTTTGTAATGCTCGTGTGGATAGTGATGCAGCAACGCTTCGCGTGCGCAATACAAATGTCAATGGCCCGCAGACGCAGAAGCAGACGCAATCGTGGGACCGTGCCTACTCCATGCACCTAATTCATTCTTCAGCAATGGTCATCCGCCCTGGTCCGTACGAACACCGCATCGCTATATCTCACGTCCGCCTCAACCCGACCCGACAAGCGCGTAAAGTCTATCACGACTTCCGTATCGCATCTCAAGAAGCTCCGCTGCAATCTGCAATCTCTATTGATAGTCGCAATATCTCTTTCACTCTCATACTCCCATACGCTTAGATCGATACCAGATACATATCTGTCATGTTTGTCACATCTGTCGTCACTCTCATTAAAATGATGAAATGATAGCATGACTGCTCCCCATGAACCACTATCTCACTCTCACTTCCCACCACCTCCGAGCTTCTTCCCTAGACCGAAATTCAACCGAATCTTCTTCCCTAGATCAGACTTGCCCGGCGTCCCACTCTTCTTCTCCTTGTCCTTCTCCTTGTCCTTCTCTTTATCCTTATCTGGGACCGCCGCCGCACCACCACTTTCCTTCTTCCCACCTTCGCCTCCAAGTGTCGGCGAGGGTACACTGGTCGGTATAGGCGAAGAACCAGGCGCTGGCGTAGTGCCTTTAGCACCTACCAACAACCCCGCGAACCCTTCTTCCTCCTCTTCCTCCCTCAGTCGTTTCGCTCGCATGCGTAATGCCACATCACCCAGATCCTCCTCCAGTTCCGGAAGATTATCTGAATCTTTCCCTGGTACCTCCGCAACCCCATCGCCGGAGGAAGGCGCGCCGGATTCTGAAGTTTGCGAGGAAGACGCTGACCCGTCGACCAGACCTCCCGAAGACGACTGACGTCTAGGTGAAGCCCCGCCAGACGAATCCGAATCTGATCCATCGTCATAATCCAATCCTAGAGCTCCTCCACCTGCTCCACCTGATCCAGACGCAGCCGCGGTTCCAGATCTGGTCGACGACCTCTTCTTCGGTCCACCACCATGCGTCAACATCCTCTTCCTCTTCTGCGGTATTTTCTCCGCGACGACCGACGCTGCTGGGGGTTTCGGCCCAATCTCCTCGTCGTCAGAAGCATTGAAGTAGTCCTCTTCTTCTGCTTCCGCAGCGCGCGACCATGCTTTGCTCGATTCCGCCTCGATTGGCGGCGGAGGTGGTGGCGGCTCGTTGTTCATCTCCCATCGTGATGTGAGTCCGTGGACGAACGCTCTTAAAAAAGGTCTACGGCCAAGCTGCTCAATCCGCTCGCGATAGTGCTCAAATAGATAATTGATGATGGCTTTCAGATTATCCTGGGAACAAATATTGACCGTCAACGTGTGCTTGCGAACTCGGGAATTTGCACTCACCTTTCGGATCAAATCCAGCACTTCCATGCAAGACGAGCTCAACATGTTGTCCCTCGTACTTTCCTCCTCGAGCAGCTCCAACAATGGTAAAAGGAGGTCATTCTTAACAAAATACCGGTGGATAAAGTGGTTTGGTGTCTTCAGACATGCTCGTACGAAGCGCAAGGCAGCTAAAGAATGTGTCATCAGCAAGTTTCGAGAACGTGCAAGGAAAATGCACATACCATGTCGCAACGGCTTGTCTTTCACGTAGAGCAAGCCTACCACCTTCTTGGATATCGGATTAGATAGGATGAAATATGATGCTCGATGAGTATGATTGATGACACAGAAGGATAACAGCTCCACGAGGCTTTGCAATAATGCGGCGTGTTCACGAGCCAGCTTCACCGGTTTGCCTAAGAATTATGACCGGATGGCTCAGCTCCCACCTCGTTTGTGGACAATCTTCCAGCCAACTCACCCTTTGCCGCTTCACCCTTGATGTCCGGCGCATCGAGCAGAGGTTTGAACAGCTGATTTGCGCAGTGCTCATAAAAGTGGGTGCTGAAAGATTCTGATATTGGCCCTTCTTTCCGTTGGACGAACGCCTAGGTCATATTACCACTCGTCAGCCACTACGCGGTCGATACGCGCTCATGTCACTCACATCATTCTCCGGCGGAGTCTCCAGTAGTGTTTTCAACGTGTCCGCCATCTGGCTCATCAAGCCTAGGTTCTTCGTTGAATGCAGCAAGCTTATGATCTCCATGATCAACGTCTTGAGCTTCGCGTCCTCCTCCTTGAACACGTGCAGTCGGACCACGTTGGCGTCATGTTCAACGGCTAGCGTGAGGATTTCTGCTCCAGCGTGAAGGATTTGCGACTCGTGCCGTCTGAATGCCCATTCGCATACGAATAGTAATCCTCTTTCGATCAGATTTCGGTACAGTGCTAATCGACTGGGCAATTGTACGCCCTTCCCCATCAACATCAGTTGGTGCAAGAAAGAGACGACGTCGCGTTTCCGCTCGTCCAGAGGATCAGAAGCCGTCGAGATGGGTTTTGCCAATGCCAGCTTGAAATCTTCGAAAAGTTCGTTCAAGAGAGCGTCATTCTGCTGAATGTGGTTGATGATGTCGACCTGGTTGAAGAAGACAAATCCGTTGAGGATGTTGAATGTCGGGTCATCGAGCACTCGAGCGAGAACAACGTCCTTGAGATACAATAACCTGTAGGTCTGATGGATTTTATTCCGAATGTTCTCGTCCTTTATTTCAACGACTTCTCGGAATCGAGCTGTATCCTGAAAGAACTGTCGATATGCCGCCTTCAGACCAGGGAACTCGGGGTCGTCTGTTTTCCATGTCAGCCACGGCAGTGACGCTTGACTACACACTCACATTCTAGCATGCCGATGACTCCCAGGAAGATGTCATCTTGCAGAATATACTCGAATATGCCATTGTCGTTGAACAATACTGCATGATATTAGCGTTGTCTCGCCATGAACATGGGCAATCGTACAGATAGTTTGTATCAATGAACACAGGCAATGCAGGTCATCGATGCTTTCGAGGTCTTCTGCTTGCTCCAGAACGCTGATAAGGTGTTTGATGTAGTCCTGGTTGAACCGTTAGCGTGGAGCCGATGCAGGCTTTCCAAAGTCATCGCACCTCATTGATGATATGCTCGACTGCTCTCTCCCTGCCAACAGGTGATTTTGCCTGCATTCTCAACCACATCTCCTGATCTCTACGGTGTACACAATAGTATCAGCAGCTGCAGATGCATGAATTCGCCAGGTCTCAAGTTACCTTATATTGGCCAATGTAGGGGATTGCCACGTGACTCTTGCCTCAGTGAGGGGCTGTGAAGACGCAAGATTGAGCATAGGCGAAGCAGTGACAGGTGATGATGATGATGGAGCTTGAGCGTCGGCGTCGGCTATTTGTCGCGATTAGCTGTATACCGATGCAACCTAACCCGTTAAACCCACTTGCTATCGTTTGAAGATGGCGCTGGACCTCTAGTATGAATTGCCAAACGTCGTCGCATCCCTCGGCATCTTGGAAAGATAGCGCAATATCAAGCCCTGTCGAAGGCTCTGTCCACACGATGAGGGTATCTGACAGGCGATACAACCGTCAGCATTCCCCTCTTTTAGTGTGTTCGATCTGTGCTCACCTTGCTGCTTGGCATATATATCGTCCCTCTCCACTCTCGCATTCAACAACAGCTCCTCTTTAAGGAAACCGCCTGGTGCTTCTGGCTTTCCTCCCTCAGCGCCCATGTCTTCCGCTTCCACCACGAGCAGCGCGATATCTTGCGCTTCGTCGTAGACACCCTTGCAGAAGCCTGTCCCTCGGTCAAACCAGGACGAGTCCCGTAGCTCGTACACCTGATATTTGGTCGCGTGATTCGACGGGAAATAATCAGATGGCGTTTCGTGAACGGCAAGAGAACAGCAACAACAGAATATAGTCAAGTAGAACACAGTTCCGCGATCAGCATTTTCCTTTTCCAGCAAAGCTAGCGATCGCTCTGCTCTCACCTTGACACGCTTCCCCTCATGAGACGGACCAGCTTCCACTTCCGCCATTGCTGCACCGTGCTCGTCTGCATCGCCACCGTCAGGCTGCACATCAGACATTACGACGTCGTCGTTCGCGTTACTTTCTACCGCGTCTTCCTCAGCCGCGACCCCATCCTGTTTTTGCGATATAGACAATCCATCGTCCTTGGCCTCCGGCGCTGTATCGTCCACCTTCTCCTCGCCGATCTGCTCAGACATCCCGGCTTCCTGCTCCGCTTCCGCTGCTTGCGCGGCACCCGAAGGGTTAGAATTCACAATTACGGCCACGTCGTCGCGTGACACTGTGTCGCTCGGTTGATCGGCATCCGCGAGTAAGTCGACCGACGATTCGGTAGGTCGTAGACCTGCCATGCGATTTCTCGCGACTGGCGCGAAGGATGTGCTGGGCGACGGGCGACCTCTGCGTGATAGCTTGCGGCAGTATTTGTACTAGTGTACCACTAGAGCAGGCGCGTGGGCCCTGCGTGGGACGTGATCGGTGACCGAGCAGAGTGGTGAGGTATTAGTAATTGAGGGAGAGGAATGTTATTGTTGTCGATAGCCAATGTTGTGTGGAGTAGGCGAGTCAATTGACATGCTACATGCTGCTCGTAATGAACATCATCCTCAAATTTGATCCCGCTCTGCAACCTTCAACATGCTTCAAACGCGACTTTTGTGACAACCCAACTGTCACTCGTTCACTCTCTCGTACATGACGATCCTTTGTCAACAATACTGCATCAACATAGACTGACTCGCTACCCAACCTGTACCGTCGAACGCCTCGAGATCCTCTCCAATCTCCCTTCAACGCCCATCAAGTCGACTCGTACGGGGCGGATTACCGTCTCTCCTCCCTTCATCCACCCCGTCGCTACGTCATCAAACAGAACCGTATAACCCTTCATTCGCAGTAGTCAGCTACGACCGCCCCGATGTCAGCGCCAGGCATTAAGCGGCGCCAATCTTCCCTCTCCATCCAAGGGAATTCACCTCAAAAAAAGCAAAGGTCCTCATCGACTGGAAGTGGAAACGTTCGTAATAGACAGCCAAGTTACAAAATGCCCAGTATCCTCGAGCGTTTGAGCAATATGATGGCTGGCAAGCTGTTCGGATCATCAGAACGTGAGTCACTTCGTCCATCTTTAGCGTCCAAGGTAGAGCACTGACCTGTCCTTGCTTGGGATTCAGCTGGACCATCCACTCCCTCAACGTCGTTGCAGTCCAACTCGAGTTCCAGCAGAGATGCATCGGCTTTGGAGTCGCATCCTAAAGGTTCCTTGGCGATGATCGAAGCATATGACTCGTCAAAGACGACATCGGGGTCCAGATCGAGATCGACATCCTCCTCAGGCGGTGCTGACGGCGGGTCCGCCAGCTCACCGGTGGATCTCACAGGTGGTGATGACGAGAACGACACCGACACTGACACCGTCAAGCACGAAAGCGACGGAGCTAGATCGCTCAAGTATCTCGTTATTCCCTCTACATCGAATTCTGGACCTAGCAAGCCTCGCCATACTCCTTCTCCAACTCCACTCCTGTTTCACGAAAGCTTTTCGGACCAATCGCAGCAGACGCAACTGCTCACTCCTCCGGCGTCCCAAAGTACTCCCGAGGTCGATTCACCACCGAGGTCTGTCGGCGGACTTCGTCGAGTCCTGTCTCGTCCAGACGTGAAGAATTACGAGAAGCCTGCTAGGACGTACGGGTGGCAGGCTCCAGCTCAATCGCCGACACCGTCATCGACCTCGAGTCGGTCAACCTCCTCTCGGACCCCAGGCCGAAAGCGCCGCTCTAGCAACATGCGGAAACGTCAAGACGTCGACAAAAGATTGGTGGTGGCTAGGCTTGACAATCTCGCAGTGCAAGCGTCGGGAACTCCAGACGCAAAAGCATCTCAGAGAGTCCGCAAGATGATGACGGGTCGACATACGAGGAACCTCACGGAAACAGCATTGCAGAAATTGGGTGAGTCTTGCGGCGCTATTCGAGCATCAGCTACTAATCGTTACATATAGTACAACATGGCATAAGCTCAAAATTCGCATTACAAGCTATGCTTTCAAATGACAGCCGTACCATCGATGATCGTATAGCACCGAAAGACAGTGTGCGTATCGCGCACACCAGCACGCCACATGATTGTTCTGACAACCCTCTGCAGAAAGCGGATCTCACAGCATGGCGAAGGACTGGGCAGAGCGCGAAAGACAAAGCAGCCCAGATGTACGTAGCCCTGCGACCGATCTCGTTACAGAAATCCAGCTGAATGGAAGGCATTTATAGCAACCTGAGAAGCGTCTGGGATGCGCTAGATGTGTTGAAGAAGGAAGAGGAGGAGGAGGAGAGAAAGGTGCAGGAGCGTCTCCAGCCCAAGGTGCCTTCAAAGTTATCAGTAGACCAAGAAGCTGCTGTGAGTGCACTACCTCCTTCACGTGGTATGACCGCTCTGACAAATGAGGTGTGCAGGTGGACAAGAACCTGCGTAATCCGTCGTTCAAGTCAAAATGCTCACCACAAGAAGAAGTCACTGGACAATCGCTTCAACGACTCAAGCCGGCTCAATGGCTCAACGACGAGCTCGTCAATGCATATTGCGCTTTGATGGTTCAGCGTGCGAACGAAAGTGGGAAGCGGAAAGTGCACTACTTCAATTCGTTCTTTTACGAGAAACTTGCCAAGCAAGGCTACGAGGGCGCAAAGCTCAAGCGATGGACTAAGAAGGTGAGCGAGGATTGCATGGAAGATCGATGGATGTCGATGCTGATCTGTTGCGTTTCAGCTCGATATATTTGGCTTGGACGTCATAGTCTTCCCCGTCAATATCGGCAATATGCACTGGACGGCGTGCGCAATCAACCTCGAGAAGAAACGGATAGAATACTATGATTCGATGGGTGACTACCCGGGGCATCACAGGAAGCTCTTCCAGGTAAGCTTCGCACCTGTGCGGCAACGCTGTGCAGTCATCTAAGCCTAGTGCTGATCAATTTGGTTTGGACTGCAGCACATCCGATCATACCTTGATGCTGAGCATAGGGAGAAGAAGGGACAAAAGTTTGATTTCACTGGATGGGAGAATGCCTTCAACGAGGTAAGCACATAAGCGACCACCGTGACGCTTGATCGCTGATCGCTTACATGTTCTACTTGTTCACGTCACAGGAAAC
Source organism: Cryptococcus sp. GC_Crypt_3 (assembly GCA_026538395.1). NCBI lineage: Eukaryota > Fungi > Basidiomycota > Tremellomycetes > Tremellales > Cryptococcaceae > Cryptococcus > Cryptococcus sp. GC_Crypt_3. Next base: position 22,149 of record JALPCB010000144.1, read on the forward strand.
GCCGCAGCAGGATAACGGCTCAGACTGCGGTGTCTTCTCCTGCCAAACGCTTGAGATGATCACCAGAGGCAGGGATATCGTCCAGGACGGCTTTGAATTTTCAGCACAGAACATGCCGTTCTTCAGACGCTTGATGATTTGGGAATTGGGTAAAGCCGGATTAGAGAAGCGCGTGTGGGGCAGACCCGCTATATAGCGCGTTGCGCGTGTGCGTTGCGTAGCGCTTTTGGGTCATAGTGATAAGGGGATAACGATTCGAGCCGTGTTGTACAAACAAGTATTATAGTGATCTCAGCCATAGCAGTCATACTCGAGTACTCGAGTACTACATCGCGTTGCTATCTTGAGGTACGATAGACAGGTACAGCTACAGTCACCCGTACAGCTACGGCCTGGCTTGCCCTCCTTGTAATGTGTGTGTATACATGCGTCTGAACGTCGAGGACGAGTATACGAGAATATAATTCCTTCATGAAGGTACTTCAGTACACAATAGACTGTGACTGGTCTATTCCAATCCGTCCATCTGCGCCGCACCATGGAATCTCGCATCAGCCTCCAAAGCCTGCTCTCCCCATTCTCGCGGTACGCCACATTTCTGCAGCACGCGCATCAGACCACCATCCGATTCTGTCGATGCGACCAGTGCCTGCTCTTCCTCGGCGGAACGGACGAGCATCATCCCTGCGTATCCTAGCGAGTTAAGTTCGAGCGGTTGATGGGGTTCTGGCAGAGGGAACGAAGGGAGGGCACGTGGTATGAGATGTAAGTGATCACTGAGGTAAGTCGTCAGCGATATCTACGTACAGTGCGTAGCATTATTCGGGAAGGGAGGTGGGTAGCAAGCGCTCACAGGGTCATGAGCAAGTTCCAACCCCCGTCTTTGTCGCCGCCACCTCGACGCAGAGCGTCAAAAGCCAGATCAAGCATGCTCATCAGAGCCGGCGCGAGCATATCTATCAATTCTGAAGTTGATTCTTCGGTCGGAGGATATATGAGCGAATGAAGGGGCGGTAAAGGGTGCACAATGTGGAGATATGGTACGCTATGCAGCAAGACCGGCTTGTCTGCGAAGTACATAAGTTAAGTCAGCTGAGCGCTGTGTATAACTTGGGAACGGTGATCACGGCGAGACCTACCTGGTCGATCGATGTTTAACCCCTGCGTCCAGTCTTCCACTGGCGCTCGCCCTCCTGGAACCTCGACGAATTGCAGATGTCTCCATTTCTGACTTGCCCCCGCGCCTGCGCCGCCGTTATAGAACGCGAGCAGCTTTCGCGGGCGAGTAGGATGGCGCGCGGCTGATAAGAGCATAGAGTGGGCTAGTGCTAATTGTACGGGAGTAGGCGGCAGGGCTTGGGGCTGATAGGACGTAGAGCAGAGAAGGATGTGCTCGGGTAAGAGGGAGTACTGCGGTTGGTAGTATATCAGCTATGTCCTCTCGATACTTCGTCGGGTGCGTGAAAGCTGACTTTGTTGAACTGCAATCAGTGCGCATAACACGTCAGTCATCGCGCACGCAATCAGGAGACGACTGCACTCACAAGCACCGACATGCCCTCTTCGCCTTCTAAGCCCTGCAGACAGCCCACGTACAGCTCGGGCACATAGGGAGGCTTGAAAGGCTCGTCTTTGTCCTGCTTGCTGTGCGCTTCGGGGTCCGCGGACGTATCTTTGCGTTGTCGCTTATGGTCCGGCGAGCCAGATCCCGAGGCGGACTGCGAGTCAGTCTTCACCGCTGCGAGCGCCTCGACTTTGGCTTTTGACTTGTCTAGCAGTGCAGGGCAGAGGCGGACGTTGAACTGATCAATGTGAGTGTGAGAGCTCAGCTAGCTTTCGTACGGGGTATGAATGATGAGGGATGGGAATTTGAGATGGGATGAGATGAACGCTACGCACGCGCTTGCCTTGCGAGTAGACATCTTTCGCTTCACTCGGGAAGAAGAAGAGCTGGCCGCTGGACTTGGCCGTCTCGAACTTGTCCGGGAGGGCAGACAAGATGTCCGTCGCTGAAGACGGGTCGGTAGGGTAGGCCATTGTGGAGGTATGACTAAGTGTATGGGTATGTGTGAATCTACGTCGCACGTCGGCGTAGGACGGAACCTTGAGATGAAGCTTGAAGAAGGGTTCAGGGATATAGCTCGTGAATCTGCGGGATAGTCGTGGTGTTACTGTGGTTGTGAATGAGTATGCGATGCGGCTCCTTTGCATATCACGCTTGGAGACCAGTGAGATGATGTAGTTGTTGAAATTACCAGTACTCGAGTATTCGCGTACGGTGCCAGTCGAAATCCGGTTTACCGAGTTGTGCCGAGGTAATAAGCAGGCCACTGTGGCGTGGCACGTGGCAACCTCTCTCAAGTCCTCAATGACTTGCGACTTGTGATCAGACGAGCTCAGGTGGCTCTGTCAGTCGTGGAGGCGGCCGCTCCACGATGTCCAGATGACGGACATTTTAGAGCGCTGCGTCCTGCTACGCTCTCGACCGGCGGCACACCACTTCTAATCTTTCGGGTCGATACTCTGCGCTTTTCTCTGTCTGCGGACCAGGATCTTCAATGTTGACGATTGCAGGAAAGATAGGAATGATGGTCTGATCGCGGGCTGCGTCCGACCTGCATGCTCCAAACTCAGTCATTCGGGCCCTGCGTAGCAGGCTCAACGTCATGGAAATGGTTGAATTATCCTGGCTACATCTCGTATGACGACTCGACAGTCATATTGAGTCAAGTAACGTTGAACACCATCACCGAATCTGACAGATTTTCTCCTTACTGAGATTCACAAAGCCGATTGGAGATTGTAGGACGGCGAAGTATCATCACCCGCCGGTATCTTCGCGGTGTGGCGAGTCGCCACCGGTGTCATGCCCCAACAAGCAGTCCAATCAACATACCAGGTTATGATCTGTTCTGTTCATTGTCAAACAGCTCTTCAAGCTTAATTGATTCCGCGGGTAAGCTCACCCTAGCTCGTGAGTGCACTCGGCGAACAAAGTGCGTCAGAACGCCTGATATTCCGATGTCGGCGGCAAGAGTGTCAGGCCGTCGCGACCGATCTATTCTATAGTTGTGATCAGGGTAGGCAAAGACAGCAGGGTGGCTGGAGAAATGAGACGACGATACAAGCCTGAGCAACAGTCTCGGCTGCGGGAGAGGTCTGATACGCCGACTTGGATGACACTATGATCATCTACACGCAGTGGTGTTTCTGCCAAGTGAAGTCCCGAAAGCATTGGCGTCAGTATAGTTGTGGATGTCTATAACAGCGATAATCACATCCCTGTCTGGCGCGCCTCGGAGTCTGGCAGAGGGATGCGGCCTGGCGCTCCATAAGCACCTGCAATCTGGTCAGCTGGACTGACGCGAGCCACGAGCCCCGAGTCATCTCGAATAGGATCAAGTGTACCCACATCTGTCCGTTGATGCACAGCAGAGTCAGTGGTATGACCGAATCATGGATTTATGAGCGGAACTGCCCCTCACTCCTTGCACCAGAATAAACCCTTGCTGAATACCTCTCCAGCCTAGCAGGTCTTTATTCCTTTCAAAGTCCAGATGGTATCTGCCGCATGGTGATCCCCTCTTCATAAGAGATTTCCGATCGGATTGGCGACCACCTGAAGCGATACTTCTCCTAACTGCAGTAGTTGGATGAGACATAGATCCACGCGCCTCTACCACAATTTCTGCTACTCGTGATCCACCTCTGCTCTACTCAGCATTGAATGCCGTACCATGTCCCGTCTTCTCAATGGACGAAGAGCGATCAGGGAGACACCTTAAGAGCTAGGCGAGGGTCTGTTCTTGTCTGCGGTCTGCACATCGGGTATCTTCTCCACAAGAGCACTCTGTCAGAAAGGCCAGGTGGACTCTACACGTGAAATCTTTAACGTGAAAGCTTTAAGCCTCATGAGGACTCATATCGCACTTTGCAGCTCAGACCCATTGAGGCTGGTTAGAGGTAAAGTATGTAAGACTTCCATCTCTCTTTCAACTTTAGCTTTGACTTATCCTCGGCATTCCACATTCTCAGTTAGCGACCAAATACGTTTTGCGCATCTGCGCCCTAATATTCTGCCTTTGTTGAAGGATGATTAGTAGTTGGGCAAGCGCGCAACGCTGCGTGAGTGGCTTCGTGAAAATCTCCCCTCTTTATTCCAACGTGATGATACAATGCATATATGATCTAATCCGAAGACGCACACCCTCGACAACCTACGACCCATAATGTCAGTCGATATCTCTCTCCAGCAGCTCGTCAGAGCGGAAGTGAACTCACCACAATGGGGACATTCAACCACTGTTCCCTTTTTCAATTGCGCTTTTGGCACTCTGCAGATACATGTCGATCCCTGGAAGTTCATATCTCTCGTTTGGATACATCGGACACAGCACAATTTCTCGTATCCTTGTCTGTGATTGAAGAAGTGCAGGTCAGCTTCGAAAACAAGTACTCATCAATGAGTAGAGCGATTAGCAAAGCTCACTTTTTCCATTTTGCTATCAGGCTAAGACGGGTTCTGTATCAGCATCCTTCATTTTCGAGATAAAACGAGAGCGAGTAGCTCACTTGGCATCCGCGTAGTTCTGCTTCAGCAGCCAGTCGTATAGCTCGCGAGATATCAGCTCTCGCTTGTAATACAGATCGTAGATATATCTCGAGCGGGCATGTGATAATCGCATGATCGGCCTGGCGCCGCTCGGTCAGCTGATGTCAACACTTTCTCACGGACAAGCTTACCAGACCGACTCCGCTTTCCGTTTCCCTTCATGAGATTCGTTCTCCGCATCTCGCATCTTCTTCTCATAGTCTTCCAACACATCTCTGCGGAGCAAAGCGACGAAAGTGACACAAGAAGGAATGAGCTACTTCCCTTTCCTGCAATACTGGATGCGAGCTGAGCTCACTGGATATCCTCGAAGCCCTCTGGAGGGGGTTTAGTCCTCTGCGTCCTGATTTTAGGCATCGTGCGTGATGTCTTTTGAGCGGTCGAGCTGGTATATGTATATGATAATTGTGCGAAGTTAGTTAACTGTAATGAGCACAAGCACCAGCATCAACATAACTTGCTCGACCGGAATTAAATGGGATGATGAAATAAGGTAAACAATCACACGTGACTATCTTTGCCACTCGTGATCGACAATCACTGCACTGTGATGCCGCTGAATGGGATGGAGATTAGGTTGAGTTGCATGTTATTGTTTTGCATGGCATTCAGTTGAATTGTTTGGGCACATGGTTCGTCCGACCCGATATGCATGACAGTGTGGGGACCGCCTATGCCCCGTGACTGGAGTACTAACGCTTGCGCAGTTGCCGCTGTCCCATCTCCCACTCACTGTTGCCCCATCCCATCTCCCTACTCCCTTTTCTCTTCTCTTCTTTCTTTCAGCAATGACACCGTTTACCATATCGCCAAACCGACAACATGGACACTTACAGTCAGAACCAGGTTGATTGCCAGCTCGTCTCCAAAATCAAGGCCATGTTGTGAGTCCTTCTCCCGTCAATATCCACCTGTGGGGGTTTGCGCTGATGGATCGTGGCCATGTTCCAGCGACCATTCGATTGGCGGCAGACTCGAATTGAACCTCGAGCGATATGCCACCTTCGTCAGGGATATCAATCCCGACAAGGAGGAGATCAAGCGAGGCTTCGCCGCCTTCCTCGAGGTGTGTCTCTCACCTCGCCACTCCGACGCTCTCACGTCCAAAGGTCAATTAGCTGATTTACCGTCATAGAGCACGACGGATCGTGCATCAGAGCGCGGTGCGAAAATCCTTGGATCCAGGGGCATTGCCTCGTCCCCCGCGTCTCCAGACCCCAATGCGAGATACGTTGATGCCGAGGTCATCGCCTCGCCTGCCGACTCCCCGGTGCTGAACGAGAATGATCCGTTTCGAGCATTGACGCAACACACCGATAAGTTTGATTCTCAACCGAAACAGAAGAGATCCGAACCCGAAGTCATCGCGTCTTCGCCCGCGTCCCCGAGTTTTTCGCCACCCTCGCCACTTCCCTATGCCAGACATCATGCGACCGAGGTCGTTGCGGCTACCCCTGCTTCGCCGCTTTGGTATGCGGGACATCTCGAATCGGACGTTATGGCAATTGACTTCGCCTCTTCGTTCCCCCCCGTGCTTAATGATTCGTCGAACTCGACAAATTTTGACTTGCCCAGTTCTTGGCCGACCTGTTCGCCCACCTCGTCACTTCTCAATCCCTGTGACCTCGGACCCGACATCAGTGCGTCTTCCCCTGCATCCCCAACCCCGTATACGCCGAGGTTTTCACCCCCCTCGCCACCGCCATACACGCCGAGCTTCTCGCCTACCTCTCCAGTCGTTGGTGTCGCGACCGATTCCCCTGCCTCGCCGCTCCCCAGCCAGCCTAATCTCCTGCGGGCAGCTCTGCTCCGCACCAACAGGCTCTTTCATCAAGCGAGAGATGCCGAACCCAGGGTCGTTGCTTCTACCCCTGCATCATCACTTGCCGTCACGTCAAGCCTTCAGGAGGACGAGGCACTCGAGACTGCTTCAGTGTCTACCTTGATCGGAGATACATTTGACTTTGGATACGACCACTTGGCCGTCCGTCCTTTTCCCCCATTATTGCCTCCTCCAGGGCGAAGCGAGTCTCATCGTGCGGAACACCTTCCCGCGACGGCCACGACAAGTACAGACACTGGAACGATGGCGCGAGCCGCTCTAGCTCATTCCGACTACAATGTATTTGGTGTGGAGGCGCCCCCGGCTTACCGTCCGTCACGGTACGCCCTCCCAAGCTTTAATTATCGTCATAATCGAGATAGCTCGCGATTCCTCGGCTATGGAAATTTCCACGAATACCGAGCGGGACCGCCAACCGCGATTCGACGCATGCTTCGACGACAACGAGAAGTGCAAGAGCGAGCTCTTGAAGCGCAGCGTGTGCAACAGGATCCAAACACCTGCCCATACAGAACGCCCCCAGCTCCAAGCACTCCCAGCCGTCTTCGCGTCGCGGTCGATAACCTCGAAGAGGCTGACCGCAGAGCTGCCGCACGACGTCGCCTTGACGCCAGCACGTCCTTCACCCTTCCGCCATTTGACTCGCATCACAGCCAGCAACCAAGAAATGTCAACCTGGGATCGCTGCTGTGCCCGATGAACAGCGTGTCAAGGCATTATGCGTCGCAGTCTGCGTCACACCGACCCTCCATGAGCGACGGTGACGCTCAGGCTCAACCTGGTACCGTATCCGCCGGGAGTCTAGGTAGATACGCAGATACTCCCTTCTTCGATAGCAGCTTCGATGCTTATGGTCTGTGAGGCCTGATGATCGAGCAGGGCAGAGAAGTGAAGCGAGTCAAGCAGAAGTGGCTTTGGCGGCGTGGCCGAGGCGACCATCTATCTCATGGCTGAACTACCCTGCACACTTATTCCATTGTTCATGTTCGTTACCCAATGTCTTCGTTGTTGTCTGTTCTCTCTTGATACTTGTAGCATTCGTACTTCTCCTGCCTGCGTGCAGTTTCTGATATCTTATAGCTCGGCATGCCATACACGATGCATCGTTACCAACGCAATCGAAGCTCCGTTATAGCCTCAACCTCCACCGAGCATGTCCAAGTCAAACTCGATTAACCGAATTTTCCTCTTGCATTGTTTTCGTCTTCGCAAAGATACTCGAGTACTCGTCAGAGCCCATGTCGGTCAGAGTGGACATTGCAAAGTCGGCTCAAGCGCGAGCTGACGTGAGTGGCCACTTTGCTTATTCTTCATTGAGCATGGCTGATAAAGGATCCTTGGTATAGGGCAATGCAGCGTTCAAAAAGGGCAAATGGGGGGATGCGATCGGTATGTCCAGTCTGCACAATGTCCATGATGCCATCACAGCTCCGCCCGTATAGGAGATACAAGAACCGGACATATGCTAACGATACGCTTGCCGTGATGCAGGGCAATATACTATGGCGATAGTGTACAATCCCCAAGATCCCATCGCGTACTCGAATCGCGCTCAGGCGTATCTCAAGTTGGACAAGTGGGTTTCTCACCTTGCCTTTTCTATGCCATCGTTCCTGGCGTCTCGGCGACCCAGCGGCTCAGCGGCTTAGCATGAGAGTCTTCTTATTCCGGTTTGGAGCACATCAAGATGCCTCTGGGCAAACGACTCGTTGTGAAGGCGAAAGGCTCACTGGTGTAAAGAAGCTGACTTTGGTATTAGGTATCAAGATGCCGAGAGAGATTGCTCGGCAGCCATTGATCTATTCGAAGCTCAGGGCGGAAAGAACACGGCCACGACAGCGACAGCGAGCAAGATCAAAGCGCTCTATAGGCGGGGCGTGGCCAGGCGTGGAATGACTCTGTACACCGACGCAATTACCGGTGAGTGCCTGTCCTACCCTTCGCTCCTTCATCCTTCACTGGCTTTCTCTGCATCTCCCTCGGCTGTCGGCGCGTGGCTGCAAAGCTACCTACTGGTGTTTACTCGATCATACTGACTGATGCTGACGATACGATTTTGTTAAAGATTTCGAAAGAGTTATCAAACTTGATCCGAAGAACGATACAGTCCGCGCCGAGCTGGACGAGTTGCGCGTGCAGAAGGCTGAATCAGATGAGAAAAAGGTATCTCTTGATCGAATGTCCTTCGTCATGAGTCTCACTCCGCTGACAGCTGACACGCATGGTAGAACGCGCCGCCTCGCAGACCTCTATCCCCATCGAAACTACCTACGAAACCCTCAATACCTTCAATACCCGCAACGTCGAAAACGTCGGAAACACCAGCAACGACTACGTCCGACACGGCGTCGCTCGCTGCTCATACATCAGCGATAAAGCTGGGCGCCGAACCTGTCGATACCGTCAAGGACGACGCCGTCAAGCACGTGGACCCACCGACCAATGCCTCACCCCCGTCCAATTCTGCCTCTGCCTCTGACTCTAGTTCCAGCTCCAGCTCCGGCGCTGTTATCGGTAATGGGGCTGGAACGAGTTCGTTCGCCTCGTTGCGCAAATCGCGAGATACCAAAAAGGCGTTCGTCACGTCTACGCCTACGCCTACGCCTGCGAGCACGAGTACGAGTCCCAAGCCCCCGGCGGATATCAACGGTGTTCCAGCTCGGCCATCATCTTCGACCTCGGCTCGACGGTCAGAGCCATCGAGCGCGGAACCACAATCTCAATCAAGACCAGCCGCACAATCTCAGTCAAGATCCAAGTCTCAGTCACAATCACCACCACGACCTCAGGCGGAAGCACGGCCAGAACCAACTCCGACCCCTACTCCACCTCCCGCACTCCCATCCTTCCCCCCATCCTCGATCGACCCCAGCTCTACCGCCCCAGGCTCTGGACTTCTGCTCCTACGACACCTCTCCCCATCTTCCCCCGAACGAAACTATGCTCTTCTCAGCCTGTATCCCGCGGCTAACGTCGCTCGCATATTGAGTTCGGTGCTGGAGCCCGACACCCTAGGTCTTATCCTTCTTGCCCTGCAGTATGGTATCACATCGTTACCCTCTTCCACTGAGACAAATGGAAGTCACAGTCGGAGAGAAGGAGATGGAGAAAGAGAAAGAGACGGAGAGCAAGAGAAACAACGCGTCGTCGAGATCATCAGTGGGCTCAGACGCACTCCGCGCTGGGGCATCAACGTCGCCATGTTAAGTAGAAAAGAGAAAGAAGCGGCTCACATCGCGTGGGAATCAGCAGGAGGTCAAGGGTCGTGGCAGTAGTGAAAGTGGGTCACGACCTTGGTCAAGGTCTTTTAACACAATCGTAGTACACTCGATGTTATGCTGTGCATTGCGTTTGGCAAGTATTGCGTTATATTCCGAGTACTCGTGCTACCGCCCTCAAACTGTCCTCGTCCGCTCGTCCGCTCGTCCCAATGACGCACCTCTCCCTGACCTATTGCGGTATTCGAGGACCACACTATACCTATCCTCCCGCTGCGTCTCCATCGTTCCATCAAAAAGCTTCAATTTCATGTCAAAGGGGGTATATGAGTCGCCTAAAAGTAAGACAAGGCTTATGTTCTCATTTGGCTGTGCTCTGCTCCGGTGGTTGCTTGCCGAGTTCGAGAGCCATACTGAGGGGGTATCTAAAGCTTCGTTTGGTTTTGATTTATCGTTTGACATCCCTATGGTTCACACACACTTTTCCATGCTGCTCTAAAATTTCTATTCGTACTATCCTTGGTGCATAGCTGTGATGTATGTCAGCTAGGCATCGACATCACGTTCATTTTAGTAGACAGACACACCTTTCTGCGCTGACCCATCCGATCCACCGTTGCCCGACCCATCCTCTGATGCGCTCGAGACGCTAGCACGCTGACCCGATGGATCTCTCGAATGCGCCTGGGGACCACCCATCGGTTGTCCGTAGCCATACGGCATCCCATGGTGTGATGGGGGACCGTATCCGTACGGGACTCCTTGTCCAAGTCGCGTCGACATGCTAGAGGGATCTACAACGCCTTGACCAAGCATGTCGTGTGGTGGGGAGCGACGTCGTGGGGAAGGAGGCCGACGTCCATACTCGTCATGACTCTGGCTCAGCGGTGTGGAAGTTTGTGTACGAGGCGGATAGCCGTTGGCCATCTGACCAGCGTAACCCGGTGTTAATACGCCGTACGAGCTTTCTCGCGAGTGAGGCTGAAAGTTGCTTTGCATCGGGCTGTAGACGTGTCCGCCGTGTTCTTGAGCGATACTGGGGGAGTATAAACTGTGATGAGGGTGAGGGCCGCCTCCGTATGGCGACGGGATGCCACTGGCAGGACCGTATCGGTATGGCTGCTGGTGCATACCGGGGTATCCGCCGTAGGTAGGAGTGTAAGGTTGGGAAAAGAATGGTTGTTGATGAGCAGGGGGCATGGATCCGACGCTGGAGTGACTGGACGAATGGCCGTTGACAGGAGAGGGAACGCGGCTGGACGCAGCGGATTGTGATTGCTGCAAACCAACACCAGGAGGAGGTAGAGGGTAGGAAGGGTAGCCGTGTTGAGGGTCGTACATGTAAGGAGCATAAGGAGCTGCTTGACTGATAGGAGTAGCGTAAGGGGAAGGCATGTGACCAACACTCGCGGTCGAGGAAGGGGTGCCCGCTGCTGATCCTTTCGACTTCCGGGGCTGACGAGTAGAGGATGACTTTAAGCCGGCAGCTTCCATAGCAGCGTTGACTGCAGCGCGTGCAGCTGAGCCGGATCCGCGACGTAAAGTGGGTGAAAGGTGGGTTCGATAGCTAGAAGATTAGCGAGAGCTGCAAGCAAGTGTGACTCACTGTTGTTGTAAGTTGTCCTGTCTGCTCGTCTTAGTCTCACATCCCGGGAATGGACACTTGAACGCTTTGACACCCGTGTGTATCCTATGATGACGCTGCAGATGGCCGCCAGTAGTGAAGCCGCGGTGACAGATTGGGCATACGTGGGGTTTGGTCTTTCCTTCTGCGGGACCTGTAGCTCCGTTCTTGCCCTTTGAAGACGGTACCGGTGAATCATTCAATGACGACTCGTCAGTTTTGATAGAGTTCATAGAGGTGTCGCCGGCATACGAGTTGGCGTCGACGAGGGAAGCCGAGCTAGGCATGTGTGACGGGGTGGAAGTGAGAGGGGTGGAATGGTGGGCATAGTGCGACATGTGCGTAGGGTGATGGGGGGAAGTCTCTGCTGACATTGTGCCGCGACTGTTGTGGAGAGCGCCAATGTCAGCGTCGGCGTCTGTAGAAAGAAAGCAAGAGGATCGATGATGATTGCGAGGAAGAGAGGAAGCAGTGCTCACCCAAAATTATTCACTGATGACAAGGAAAAAAAGTTGAAATTGTCGCAAACTCGTCACTCGGAAAATCACGCTCGCTCTTGCGGGGTTTCCTCCTTGTTTTCCACAGTGTTTACTGCACGAGATGGCCCAGTGCAATCCAATCCAATCCAGTGCTATACGATAGCTACAGTCACAATGGCGAAGCCGACTGTGGATTTTCCGTTGCCAAGGAGCGAATTTCGTTTGACCAGATGTGAGGTCGGCGTGGTCCGAGAATTTGGGTCGAGTCGAGTAATAGTCGCAGTCGGTGGTGACAAGCCGAGTTTTAGGAGACAGGGGTGATATGCAATAGCAATGCGATTGCAGGAGCGAGATTGATGGTGCAAAATATTGGTGGGACGAATAGCGTCGAGGGTTGAATATGGGTCGAGAGAAAAAGGGAGAAGCAAACGGGATGTCAGCTCATGCTCGGCTCTGTGGAATGTAGTCGAAGGAAAGGCGAGTGAAGGGGCTAAACAAGGTTGTCTATCTGCAAGGAAGAGCAGGAATCAAGAGAGTAGCAGGAGGGAGTGGGGGCAGCTGCCAGCAGTCGAGAATTGGGAAGAAGGGGGAAGCTGTGGGGCACAGGATGGACAGGAAGCAGAGTGGAAGGTGCGAAGGAGTGTCTCTGATAAGCATGTGATGCAGGGGACAAACCCGTTTTGCAGAGGATAGGTAAAGGGTGATTAACCCAAAAAGCCAAAGTGCGAGAGAACCCTTTGCTTTGGTTCTTAGCTCCAGTCTGTGCCTATGGCAGACAAACGGAGGACCGGAGCGAGGCTGGCAGCTCCACCCTCGCCAGCAGCTTAGCGTCGTCCACTGCGCGCGGCACCGAGCCAGCTTCCCGCCCGCCCGAATAGAGCGCCGACGCACCACAGCAGACCCAAGTGCACGCTAACCGAGAGCGTGATTGGTGATTTGGGGACGTACTCACGGAAGACAGCCAAAAAGCGGATGATGTAGATCCGGCGGTCGACGTGGTCGGGAAACTTTTGCACTCGGTCGGAAGAAGGATATCGGGCCTGGATGCTGATCCTAGATACTCGTGGCCGCGCTCGTGGTCGTCGTCGTCGTGGTGGCTGTGCTCGCCGTCGCTCTGTCCACTTGGACTACTACTACTATACCTATACTTTTTGTGACTATGACTGAGACTATGACTACCAACGACCGTTGTAACTTTTGGAATGTAAAGGGAAAAGGGACAGGTAACAAAGATTGTCGAGAGATCAAGGGCCCATTATTCAATAAGCAAGAGAATCAAGGGTCTCTCTGTGTGTACAGTATGTATATACAGTAGTATGTGAAGTACAGTAGCTTATGTATACAAGTGATACTATGGACTACGGCCTACTATGCTATATGACATGTCTTATTCGCCATGCCATGCACAGTTGACCTACAGTGCGCCAAAAAAAAAAACGGTATTATGGATATGTATGGCACGAGTAGCCAATAAGGGCAAAGGGCAAAAGCGTAGGGTCTCTCACGCTTTTTCGAGGGTCCTCAGTCACTGGGTACTGTTGGCGGGGGCGAGACGAGAGCAACTTGAAAAGAACAGTCTCAGACTCAGAGGGTACCGTGTACGGCGTACGGTGTGACGCAGTACCCTGCACTCTCGCGGTTCAGCGCGTGGTGCTGCCAAAATGACGAAGTCAGTCAGATATGTCTCGTTCTCGTCTCACGCCCAGTTCCCTCCGCCATCCAGAGACTTCCAGAGACAGGCGCGGCATCTGAGCCGTATTGACCGTTTAGCAAAACCACTAAGAGGGCAATTCCCATAATTTATTTGTGCTGTACGGAGAAAAGCCCAGAGGATCCCTTACGTCAACGTCGGTCACTTCCCGAGACCCGCTTGCATGCTGCATGCTGCTGCCTGCACGCATCTCCCAAATACAGCAGCAGCGTCCAATCTCCCGGTCCACGCGACGGCAACTCCCTCTGCGCCCGCCCTGAATCCATGCAGTCACGATGACGAGATGACGAGATGACGAGATCACTTTGGAGTACATGGACTACTGGGCCGGTTACGCCCATCCAATGACGCGTAGAACGTAACAGCGTAACGCATGCATGTCGTCAAATTGCTTCCCCAGCAATATTTTTCGTACTCGTGCTCATACTCGTACTCGAGTATGCCTCCTAATCCTCATCCATGTGACTGTTCGACCCGGTCATACCAGCGGTCAACTCCCTCAGACGTCTTATGAGCATATTGTAGTATGCGTCACCACCATTGGTGGACAATCTCCGCAAGTCGAGGTTCTGGAGTAGAACAGTAAATCAGCGAGTTGTCTCTTGGTGTGGTGTAAAGTGTACGACGATGCAGGACATACCACTTCAATATCGTCTAACCGCGTCAACGTGCCGCGCAGCTCTGCCGCTACGCGCTCAAGCACCTTGACGGTACTCGCGCCAGATCTCGACGCGTCAAGAATCATCTGAGACGCTGAGATGTTGTTTGGTCTGATGGCCTCGCCTCTAGCGTCATTGGCGTAGAACAACAGGTGTCGCCATAAGAGCAATAAGAGCGATTCGATCATGCCTGTTAAAGCTGTTAGCACAAGCTAATGCTCGATGGCTTACTGAATATCGTCTGGCTGCTCGTGACGATGGCAGAAACAATGTCTGCTGATGCGTCGACAACGACTCCGGCCTTCCGCAGGTTCTGAGTACCGTCAGCTGGCTTACACTTTAGGATTGACTCACCTCCAAGTCCTCATCGTCAAGCTCAACACTATCTTCGAGGCGATCGACGACGGCGTCATATTGATTTGACACTTCCTGTATACTCTCCGTGAGGTCGGACAGAAGATCCACCACCAACGGCAGTGAAGGAGCCGCCGCTATCGCATCAGCTCTGTCACGCGTATCAAAACGTACCTAACTTTGTGCTGCTTCGCTGGGCTCCAGTAACGAACACAGGACTGCCTGAGCCCGCTTTGAGATCGCGAGTCACAGCATTCAAGTAGACGAAGATGACTTGGTTGAGCTGAGCAGGACTAGAGGCTTCCGCCCAATTGTCCTTGTCGAAATAATGAGCGGCGATAGCGAGGACAGCAAGGTGGAATGAGCCGAAGCTCGTAGGCGATAACTATTCGTCAGCAACGATAGGCCTACGTCTACTCACTAAATCGTCCTTGGGCACTTTGTGCACCACCAATCCTAATATGGAGATGACCAGTCGTGCCTCGTCCATGGCGTGGGGAGCGTCTCTGAGGATGCTCAGGATAGTCTCGCGATGTGCGTTGAGGAAGCTCAAAGCCTGATTATCAGCTCGGTACTGACACATTCGCTCACATGACCCGCGCCTGATCTTGGCGATTGGTACAAGCTTGACAACACGCGCGCCAGCAGTTGCAGCGTACAAGTAAGGATTCGGTGTTGGCGTAGGGCGATTTCAGAATCGTCTGACGTCAGCTCTGTCAGGTTACAAGTGACTCACCTTCTACGTGGGTATCAATGAACCCGCACGTAGCGAGTATCTCAAAGACACCCGCATCCAGGAGTTCCTCAGCGCCCTTGCGGGTAGACGCAAATGACAGCAAGAACGCAATCTTTGCTTCGAAGACCCAATAGGCATGAAGGTTTTCCGCTGATTGTAAGCACAGATCACGGAATAAGACTCACCTGAATCTGATAGACAAGCTTGGAGAGCGAACTCTTTCTCCTTGATGCTCCGCACGAAAAGAGGTAGGTAGCCGTTCTGCAGCAGGGGAGAAAGGACGTGTCGTTCGGTCTGGCAGACGGAGACTATGCCATTGAGCAGGGCGAAACACTCCGTTTTCCATACATCCCGGTCGTCCATCGCATCTCGGCAAAGCGTGGGTAGCAGCCTTTCCTTCTTGGCTGCAAGCACGTTAAGACTCGGGACGACAGTGAGATATTGGTTGATCGCAGCGTAGAGGTTGCCTCGCGAAGTTTCGGTAGAGCCTGGTCGAGTTGCTGCATCGATGACGCGGGAGACGGCTGCAGATAGTCGGTCGACAGGCAAATTGCCACCCTCGACATCCGCAAGCACAGCGATCAATGCGTTCATCGTCACCAAGATGGCTTCGGACAGCACCTCGAGAATGCCGGACGCGAGGTCCGCGTCAAAGCGGAAAAGGATGGCATCCAGGAGGTCAAACAAGACAAGTTCCTGTTCTTCCTCTGCAATGTGACGGAAGAGCATGATGAGTGATACCTTGAGCAGCTCGTTCCATGCGGTAAGGAAGCCGCCCTTGGCGAGAGCGATCTCGGTCTCTTTGTTTCTGTGTGAGAGACGTAAAGCGATATACTCTGCTTCGGCATTCATAGCGTTGATCGATGCAGCAGTAATAGCGCCTTGCTTCTCGAGTTGCTGTCGGAACGTGGTCAAGCCCCGTTTGAGCTCGTCCATATTAAACCATTCCCCATTCTGATATTGGTCAAAGGGGAAGGTGGCGTAGAATTCCAGGGTTCGAGTGTTGTCCACGGATCCGGTCCATCTCACGTCGAGTGAGGCAAGGAGATCCACAAGTAAAGCCGGCAACGTCTCTTCGTCGGACGAGCCACGGAAGAGCATCTGAGCGATATCATTGGCTGACGCGCTATGGCCGTCGTACGAGAAAGTCTCCAGTGCCGCCGAAGATGCGATCCAGCGTTGATACTTGAGATAAGAAACAAGCGTGTCTGAGGTTGTAGGTATTTCCGCGTCAGGAGTAATGGCCAAGCCGTCGCTTGGTTCGGTTTCAGGACACCGCCGAGGAATTGAGACCAACTGCAGAGCAGTGTAATCCTTTGCCATTGCGTGAGAAATGGTGGAGCGGCCTGTGAGGGGATGAGAGAAGAGCTGATATAACAACTTGGCGCTCTTGGCCGCGAGCGCAGGATGGACCGCGATGATCGAGGGGTCGTCATCGCACAGCTGCCTCAACACCACATGCAAACATGATTCGCCATCATTCAGAGCAAGATCCCGCGTTCGGAAGTCATACCCGAGAAGGAAGTGAGCGATGTTAGGCGTTGTGATCTCAGGGGCTGTGCCGTCGATGAGTATATCCAGGATTACAGATCGAATGGCGAGGGGCAGGGTCGAAAGAGGAAGAGACGCGATGTCGCTCTGAAGATCAATCACTCCATTCGTACCGTCTTCACTAGCTATACGACGAGCAAAGCCTTGGGCGATACGGATCGAGTCGTCTGACGCGTCGATGATGCCGGCAAGACGGTTGACTGAAGAGGTGTATTCGCCGCGGAAGACATCGCTGCGACTGAAGACAGGGGACTGGGCCAGGGCTGAGATGATTTTCGCACTGACGAATGAGATGGCTGGATGGTCATCACCGACGAGAAGGGCGATCGCGTTGATGTTCCCGAGATGAGCTAAGAGGTGATTGTCGAGGCTCTGCAGACCGATGGGACGCTTCAATGGGTGCGCATTACGGGTGGGATCGGAGAGCGCAAGGAGTAGGATGTCGACGAAGATGATCTGTATGTCGTGAATGCGGTGATATACCCGAAGAGTCCGGAGGAGGACATCTGTGATTGCTGGAGTGCGACGAGCTGTAGCAGCGTTGTCGAGTATGGATGCAAGAACAGCAAAGACGTTCGAATCGCTGAGAATGCGCAGGGTGATTATGAACCCGGCCTCCTCCGCAAGCGCCGTCGCTGGAGCGGATGTGTCTGCATTGAGCAGAGAAGAAAGGTCGAAAAGCGACAAAGCCTTGTCCAGGAAAGTGGTAAGAGCTTCCAGCACTTCCCAACGTTCACTATCCCTAGCGTATCGGCGATCTCGAAGAGACAATAGTATGCCGTCGAGGACGTAAAAGGTGCCGCGGCGTAAAGTGTTGACGTGCCTCTTCCCACGTAACAGCGAAGTGAGGAACGCAAGATAAGCTCGCGTCAAAGGGTACGTGCTGGCATCTTGTTCCGAATATTCCATCTTCGCCAGCCAACCAAATGGTGGCGGAATCTTGCTTCCCTCAAGTAGGCGAGTGTCCAATGTGGGATCGCGGAAAGTGACTCGTTCGTGGTATTCGACAGCTTTGCTGATGACCTCGTCCGACTCGTCCACAAACGCCGTGATGGTATTAAGCACCGCTGCCTTCAGGTCCAAGGGTAGGTTCTCGCAATTCAGCAGGTCGAAGAGAGTCTGTAATGGGTGAGGCTTCGTCTGAAGCAAGGCACTTCGTGCGGCAGGTGACCAGCGAACTACTGTTGAAAGCACCTCGGTCCACCCTCTGCAGATCTCTGCTTCGTCTTGAGGCATCGGGTCAAGGGAAGTGTTGCGCGAAGCCTTGATCGGCTCGTGAATGTGGGGCATAATATCAATGTAGTGCTGGTAAAATTTGAAAAGAGCGGTCCAAGGCAGCCGGGTGTCCTTCATCTTCTCATATGACCTGGCAGCGCACGTCGGACCAGCGGATATTGCTGTGAGGAGAGACCAGAATGCTGCTCCAGGGAAACCACCGCGTGTGTCAAGGACTGTACCAAGGAATGTCGTGTTGTCCCACAGCCGCTCTGCGCTGTCAGGTGGCAGTGACTTGTAGATGCTGCCAGTCAGAGAGAGGAATCGTTGGTAATGTGCTGGTGCCACCTGTGACCGTCTCGAGTCTTCTTCTTTATTCCGTAGGGTGCGCAAGAAGTTTTTCCGGCCGGCGAGTGCGTCAACGACATTTTGGAGCTGCGCCAGGACGAATGAGTCGTTCGCAGAGTCAGACGCTGTGGCAATCTTGATCAATTCATCTTTGTTGTCCGACTCGTCCCAGCCTCGATTTTGACGGAGATCGGTCACGAGTTGTTGCAAAAACTCGAAAGCGTCAGCGGAGACCGACTCGTAGAGGTGCTGCTCCATCTGATGCGCGTCGATACCGGTTTGAACGACACTCGGATCATGACGAATGCACGAAAGGTAGAAAAGCGCCCACGCCAGCTTGGCGGCTTCGCGTAACCGCGCATTAGACCAAGTTTCCTGAAGCTACTAATGTCAGCGAAATTTAGGAATTAAGACTCACGATGAGACTCGAGGCGAGTTTCAGGAATTTGATATCATGACACCAGTCTTCAGCAACCTGCAGAAGTTTGTCAACAGCCATCATGAGAACGGGTACTCACGTCGTATCGCGCATCAGACGGATCAAGCGTTTCCAGCGGCTTCCACGCAGCGAACAGGGAACTGAAAGGTCAGCTGCCATTCTCCTTTGGATCACCTACCTTAATACAAGTCCAACTGTGCTGTCCATCCTCTCGCTCTTCTTGAGCCATTTGATCACGCGAATGACCTGACCGCGGCCGAGTTGGCCATGTTCGGCTATCAAACCCAGGATCCCTCCCAGCTGATTTTGCGCCGCTCGTGTCGCCTCCAATCGAAATTGCAACAGCTCGTAGCTTTGCGAATTTGAGCGAAGTAACGCGTCGATTTTCGCCTGTTGGTGGTCCAGCTGTGCTAACAACTGATCGACCAGCGTCCCTTCACCTCCTGACTGTAATGCCACTTTACTGTTTAATAGCTCGTACGTCCAATCCACCAGCGTGTCCAGGGGCCCTGCTTCGGCCTCGAAAGCGAATTCGAGGAGGTCGCAAAGGAAGACAAGGAGGTCATTCTGCCATTGGTGCATGATGTAGACTGACACTTCTGCGGCGGTACGAGATGGATACTGATGTTGCTGAGCTTCGGCCTGGAGCACCAAGATTGCCGACTGGATTTGTGATAGTGACAGTGCTTCTGATACAGCATTGGTGAGGGTGAGGAGATCACCGCTAATCTGCACCGAAGTACCTGAAGGGGAAGTGATGGGGTCTTATAATGAGCGAATGATCCTATAGCATCACTCACTTTTATCTATGTACGCCTTGTCTGCTTCACTTGGAGGCGAGAGCTGTGTGAGGTTCAGAAGCCATGGTTGAGCTTCCTCAAGCTTGCTATACAGCGTTCTGAGTGTCGACGTGGTAGGCTGGACAGTGACGCGACGTAGCAGGTGTTGAAGATCGCCGAAAAGGGACGAGTCCCACTCGAGGAGAGGTAGAGATGACATGGGATAGGTGAAAGAGCGGGAGTTGATTGCGGTCTACAAGCGATCGATACATGGGAGGTGGATGAGGAGAGAACCGATGGAAAGCTGAGCAGGTAGCTCGAGCGCGCGCAATGGTTTTGACAGGGGGACTAGCCGATCTACTGCCGTATGGAGGGGCCTCTTTTTACGCGCGACGTTGTCGACTGATGCAGGGAAGGAGAGAGACGAGAAATGTGTGGAGAAGGATGGAGGATGTTGAGCAACAAAGCTCTTTCAAGTTGATCAAGAATGAACAGCGAAGTCGTTGGTTTTCAGGCACGCACTTGGTCTTGGTCTACACCAAATTTGATCCCGTTCCAATGTCCATTAGTGGAATCCCATTTCCAGCTCGCACCCTCTCTCTCTTCTTAGCTTCTAGCATATCAAACATTCCTGGCTCGTTGGTCCATCGCACGACATAGCACAGCAGTCATGGCAGACAAGGATATCTCTTTCAAGCGTGCGTGAACCAATCGTGTACGAAATAGCACATAGGCTGACTTTATTCGCAGTCCTCAGCCTGCTCAGCAAAGAGCGCGGGGTATACGGTCTTCGCAACGGTGACCATGAGCGATACAGGTCAGCCACGTATCGCAAAGCTGGACTGTGCTACTGTCGCTGACACTATGACTCTGGCAGACGACACTGTGCGAATAAGATCCACCGTCTGAGGCAGGTCACCGGTACTACCTGCGGCAAAGGCAAGAACTACAAGTCTCCCCCAAAGGCTGACGCATCGAGCGTCAAGGATGTCCGGTGAGTCGTCACATCTGTTTGTGCCCCACGAAATCGCCCGTAGCTGACAGCCCACTGTGGTCCACAGATACCTGCACCTTCTGCTCTTCTCCGCTGAACGGGCACTGGCTCACTCGCACGAGCTGAAAGCCATCAAAGCCAAGCCCACCGCTCCGCCCAACGCGGAACGAGACCAAATCTCTTGGCTGCGCCGAGCATTCAAGCTCTCGACATCGCTCCACGAGATCGTTCAGACATTGGCTCAATCTCGAGACGGTGCGAAAGTCAACCAGCAGACGCTTGCTGAGATAACTATTTATCATCTGTCTATTCGCGCCGAATACCATTTCGAGCGATCGGATTGGATCAATGCCCTCTCTGACCTTGCCGCAAGACGTCGTCTTCTGTCCACCTTGAGCGAAGCTGCCAAAGACTCTTATGACGAGGCTCTAGCAAACGAGTTCATCGACGCTTTCGATCCGCTTATCAG
This sequence comes from Cryptococcus sp. GC_Crypt_3, assembly GCA_026538395.1. Taxonomy (NCBI): domain Eukaryota; kingdom Fungi; phylum Basidiomycota; class Tremellomycetes; order Tremellales; family Cryptococcaceae; genus Cryptococcus; species Cryptococcus sp. GC_Crypt_3. Next base: position 43,180 of record JALPCB010000144.1, read on the forward strand.
ATTCAGCGCTTATAAGCTCGGGCGCAAAGACTCACACGATATCGACGGTGTCATGGCAGATGTGGATGAGGAAGTCATGGAGGAGGCTCTCCCAGGACTCTCGAAGCTTATCGAAGGACTGAGGGGGGAGACAAACGTCGCCGAAATGGAGAAGGGCAGGAGACAGCTCCAGGACGTCGAATTTGCCGGCGAGAAGGTCGAGTTGAGAAACGCCGAGATTGTCCAGGTCATGATCAAGGTCCAAGAAGTGACCGGCAAGTTAAAGGAAGGCAAAGGAAAGGGCATGAAAGGATGGGACAGGGTGCTGAGTGTTCTCGGAGAAGCCGAAGGCGTTGCTCGGAAGCTGCTCGAGGATCAAGAAGTGAGCTGCTTTATTTGACTTCATGTCGTTTCCGTTTCACACGCTGACTATCGTCGCACCAGGCGACTGGCTCATCGACCTCTCTTCGCTCGGCCCGCACCACGCAGTCCCTCTCCCTGGCGCATCAGTACATTGTCTACCTCCTTCTGTCTCACCGCATTCGCCGTGATCTCTTGCTCGTCGACACCCTTTCTGCTTCGCTGCAGAAATCGCTGCCAGCCGATGCGACCAAATTCAAGATCTCCGGCGGGAAGATCAAGGTCGAGGAAGCCATAAAGGGTCTTGGAGGAATCATCAAGCTGTATGATTCTGTGGTGCAGAGCTTACGCCAGGCTGGCGAGCTGAGCGTTGTTCAGGAGAAGGAAGGTGTGCGAGCTGGGGTAGAAGGACTGGAGGAATATTACCATGCCACCAGGTCAGTCTAGGTCGGCTGTTGTCGATTATCAAGCTGATCATCATGTCACCTTCAGGCTGTTCACCTTGGCTAGACTGCACTCCGTACACCCCCAGCCGTCTTTCGCGTCTGCGATCCAACTCTTGTCGCGCGCATCACTTCTCATCCGACAAGCAAAAGGCAACCTAGTGTCACCTGCGATCACGATCGAGGAACCTATTCTGACGATCGATTCGACTCTGGTGGAACGCCTCGAAGTGGACATCACAGCGCTTGAGGCCGCGGCTAAGCGAGGCTTGTTTGCGCAAAACGTCGAAAAGCCCGTATTCTTCGATACAGCATTCAACTACATTGATATCCCCTTCGACGAGCTCGAGGTGCTTGCGGGAAAGAAAGAGCGAAGTGAGATCGCTTCTCCAGCTGCGGCGACTGTGAAGGCGGTGACGAACAATGTCGTTGGTGGGGCCAAGGGCGCCGTGGAAGGAGTCAAGAAGGCCGTCAGTAGGGAGACGAGGGAGACTACGCCCGCTGTCGAAAGCAGGTCGTCGGGTGATGCTGATGGGCAGGAAGCCGGGAAGAAGGGTTGGCTCGGCGGGTGGTTTGGCGGTAAAAAGTGAAATGCCCGGCGAGGGCGAGACGACGCAATGCATACATCAGTGTGATATAATGTCGAAGTGTGCGATTCGTTACTCGGCTCGTATCGAGCACATCGTCTGTCCGACTGTTGTGAGATGCATGCAGCAAGAGCTGGGATTCGACCTTACTGAGTGTACTCTTCCGGTTCAGGATTGCAGGGTGCAGGGATGATTGCCGATAATCAGTCTACGCCAAAAAGCCAAAGCCAGCGGTTGATCCGAATTCTTCCTTCATTCTCACTGTTGCAGTTGCAGTTGGTCACCACGACCGTCATCATCCTTTGTGATTCCCGTCCCTGTCCATTCTAAGCTCCGTCTTCGTCTCCATCTTGGCTCGCACCATTTTGTTCGCGCTACGACACTGCCCGCTCCGACGCTCCGCCCCTACGTCTAAGATGGCTCAATAGCTCAATTTCCAGCGCGACCTTCCTTCCTGCTTCGCCGCATTCAACGCACGTCAGCTTCCAAGATCGACAGTGCAGCTAGTCGCGTTCGAGACAGCTCTCTAACAAGACCTAGCTGTCGTGAAACCACAGCACAGATGCAGCGTCGGGATCTCTTACCTGAAAGCCTAGGCCAGCGCCGCAGCGCTTCCGAGCTTGATCGGTGAGCTCAGTCTGTTATCACTTATTTCTGCGCGTAGCTGATATCCTGGACCGTATCAGCGATGCGCGCGCAGAAGCCGAGCGGCTGAAGACGCTCCTTGGTGCTCAGCCACCATGGTCAAGGGATGTAGAAGCTGCTCGACAGAAGTGAGCCCTTCGCACCTCCTTATACCGCTGACTTGCTGACGTGATGCGTCCATTCCTAACGCGTTTTGTCTGACAGATGCCGCTCGCTCCACCTCCTCGTACTCTTTTCTCACCCGCTGTCGCCCTATGCCCAATCCCTCGATACCCTCTGGCACCATACGACCTACCTCCTCATCCAGGCGTATCGCGAGTTCGTAGCGTCTCTCGAGCGATCGCTGCCGGCGCCCGGACACGGTCAGGGGCGGCAAAATCGCCGCGGCGGGTATGTCTGCTCGCTTGTTGACGAAGACATCTATTAGCTTTGCAGAGCGCTGATATAATGGCATATAGCGGCGCAGGCGGTAGCACGCCCGGCCACGCCGAGCTGAAGAAGGGTCTTACTCGCTTCCGTCAAGCCCTAGCATCAGAGGAAACCTTCTACCGGAACCTCATCTCCCGCATCGTGCGATTCTACAATCTCGCCGACGTATCAGATTGCGGCGACTATCTGGCCGACGCCAAAATCCATCTAGGCGAGAGAGACGGATATCGCGACGCGGATCATGGTCGCGAGGACGAAGAGTCGCCCGGCTCTGGACCTCGCCCTACCATGAGCGCCGATGAGAAGAAGTCTAAATTGGCTTTAGTCTACAAGGGATTGATCTGCTTGGGCGATATTGAGCGGTACAAAGAGCAGTATGGAGAGCCGCAGCAGCAGCGGCGAGGCCAAGGGAAAGGCGGCGTCGCCGGGAGCACCGAAGACAAGTTCGGTAACGCCAAGAGGTACTATGAGATCGCTCGCGGCCTGCAACCCGATGATGGTGAGTGAGATAGCGGAATTCGATGTGTGGCGAGCGGTAATTGACTACATACACGTCTGCAGGCGCCGCGTTTAACCAGCTCGCTGTCATCTCCACGTATCTTGCGGACGACTTTGCCACGACATACTACTACTTCCGAGCATTGGCGATCAAGAACGCCTTCAAAAGCGCTGACGCGATCTTGTACAAATTCCTGGGCAAAGCAGCGGAACGATGGCGAGGCAAGCAGAAAGAGCTACAGGGAGCGAACGAAGACGGCGAAGGGGTTGAGAAATTCAAAGAGGAAGTCATCGCCTTAGTCGGCGTCCTATACACAAAGGCTGGGTAAGTTGCTACCCTCTATGGTCTCTATGAAGTTGTACTGATCTCCGTCTAAACGCTACTAGCTTCACCTTCATACCGACTCTGCAGCCCTCGGTCCGTGATCGCATGACAGAACTGCTCAGGTCCCGTCGCTTGGCGGCAGAACACATCGTCAAGCTTACAGCGATCATCATTGGCTTGCATCATCATGCTCGGTCTACTGCAGGCGTCGAGAAAGATCCGAAGCTCATCGAGAGGTCTCATGTTGCCGAAACGAAAGCGCTCGATCTCCTAATGACCATCTTTACTGTCCTCCTGCGCGTTGGCACCGAGGAGTTGGACGAGGCACGCTCCGCTCTTGGACAGGACAGCGCGCTGGCGATTGAGGGCGACGACGACGATGATATGGAGAATGAGGACGATCTACCGCAGTACATCAGTGCTGTCTTACGACGGATACTGCCCTCCCTTCGTCTGGTCAGCAAGTGGCTCAAGCTTGATCTTGAATACTTGTCTCGATTGCCAGCTGCGACCACCAAGGACTCCACCAGCTTGCTTCCGCTGTTCCTCGAAACGTACAAGCGGTTCATCTTAGCAATAGCAACCGTCTTCCCGCTTGCCCAATTACCATCCCTCACAGAGCCCCTCGAAGAGGATCTGGACATGCTAGGCTTCGCTCCCCTACAGCGCGGCATAAATTCAAAAGGAGGTGCAAGTAACGGGATCAACGGTAATGCACTGGACAACCCGGGTTTGGACGATAATGCCGGCTCAGCGGGCGACGTACATCCCAACGAGGAACAGCTCATGCGCTTGGGAGATCTGCAAATCGACGCAAAGCTGATCATGCAGAGCGAGGTAAGTGTTGACTATCTACGCGCAATGCGGGGAATCAGGTGAAAGCAAGCCGATGAAAGTTGTTGCACAGCTGGGGGCCATGTTATTCGGCCTTGACATAGGAGCTCGAAGTGATGCTGTGACTATGGGTTCAGAGCTGCCGCGCGACAAAGAGGATGAAATGGACCTGGCTTCAGTAAGCACGGAGACCGAGGACGATCCCGTCAATATGGCTATGCGCGCGACACTGGGTGCGGGAAGCAGTGTGGATGGTGAAAGCATTGACGGCGGAGAAGAGCAGTGGGCTTATGGGTGAGTCGACACAACAACGGACATGGACGCAGCAACTGATTGCAGCCATATAGTTCATCGGCCAATCCCGCACCGAAACCCGCAGCCTCTCCTGGCTTGGGCTACACGCCAGACCTAACGTCTTCACGGCCTAAGACGACAGCTTTGGACCTACTTCAGAACCTGATGTTAGAATCAAGTCCTTCCCCAGCGCACACTCCACCAGCACATGCGCCGTCGCCCCTCCATCCAAGTCTCGTCGATGCGGCAACAGTACCAGCTCCCAGTCACATCAGCCACAAGATGCACGGTAGCGGAAGTGGCACTGGACTCCTATTCGGTGGTGCACCTAGTGCGGCTCAGGGCTACGGGAACATATGGACTATGACGCGTGAAGAGTCCGAGAAGGGCCGACGAAGGGCGAGTGGTGCTGGCAGTGGTATCGGAACAGCACCGGCGGGGCCTAATATCGCCGCTCTGTGGAATGCCCCGAACGCCGGTGTCCCCAGCAACGACATCCCACAAGTACAAGCACAAACTTCGTTCCCTGCGCAGACACACGCAGGGCAAGTCTACTCATCTCCAGCTCAGCCTCAGGCCCAGTCCCAGCCCCAGCCGCAAGCTCACGCATACGCCTCGCAGGCTTACGTCCACCAAAACACAAATACAGCAGCGCCGCCATATGCTCATCCTCCGCACACGGCTTTCGTACCCAGCAATCACAACAATGTCAATGGTGCTGCCACCAACTTGTGGACAGCGCCCACGCCCGGTAGTGCCTCTCCTTTCGCATCGGCATTCAATACTACGGGAGCACCATACAACCCCCCTTCGAATGGTCATGTCCAAGGAAATGATCTGCCGTATTACGCTCAGGCGGCGTACTATGATTTGGGTGCTAGAAGCTGGAATGGCGCCGGTACGCAACCGCCATGAGCTTACAGCTGAAGTAGCCGAGCAAAGCTGCCATCAAATGATTTCGAGCGTGAACGCGATGCCGCCGTTATCGTCTTAGCAGGGACGCGAGTTATGGATCACCCTCCACCTACGACTCGAGGTAGGAGAGCGAACAATGGATGCTACTCCAAGGAGGTCAATCAGCTTTTTAGATGTAGTTGATCACATCCCCTCTTCATTCACACTTGCCATCAGCTAGGCGTATCTTTCCCCTATCTTATCATTTGTAACGCTACGTAGGCGGTCGATTGAAAAGCGCGTTACATGGCATGTAGCGATATCAATGAGATCTCAATGCTGGCTCATCACACTATGGCTAACAGCAGTGACCTAGATTCTACTAATAGGAACAATATCGACAAAGCCAAGACGACAGCAGCTACTGCTCACGTTGAGCTTTTGACGAGTCGGACGAGTCAAAGACGTTCAACCAGCCGTTCCAGTTCTGATCCCACTCGATCTGAGTTTCCGGCTTGACGATATTCCATCCTTCCTCATTACCGATCCATCGGAGTTCCTTCTTCTTCCTCTCCTCTTTGAGCTCATCGAGGCGCACGACTTTGCCCGATTTCGTCTCTTCCTCCGTCATCTCGCGCTCGCCGTACTCGTACTGACGCGCAAGCTCAACCTTCTCTTTGAACCCATCGTAAAAGTCTTTCCGGGCAGTATTTATTCTGTCCGGGAGTTGCGTCGCCGCTTTCCCGTAGAACACCTCTGAATCTGTCCCGAATTCGAGGTCTACCGAAGGCTCGAAAGGCCGAATACGCGATTCGATGAGGGCGAGCGCAGCGTCCGCGCCTTCCTTGACGCGATATCGTTCGGTGAAGAAGGACAGGATCATCCGCGGCACTTGGGTGAAGCCCAGGTGGTTCGTGAATGGCACCAAGAGTATTGGCGGTTGAGCAGGTAGAGGCGAGGGAGGGACGTTCCACGCGTCAGGGATGCTCGCGCTCGAGCTAGTGTTTGACCCTGAGAATGTTGAGCTGGGTGTGGGCGTTGGGGTAGATGCAGGAG
>JALPCB010000145.1:0-49389 GCA_026538395.1 Cryptococcus sp. GC_Crypt_3
GGACCATCTGGGAATCCCTCGTGCTGTAGTTTTTGCTTTTTTCCGGCGGCGGCGGAGGCTGCGGAGACGGAGGCTCCGAAGACTAGCGGAGTGCTCTCATTGGAACGGTTGGCATAACCGTCTCTGGATAAATGCACTGTCTTCAGCCGCTCGACTTCCTGGTCCACACTCAATCTGTGGAAGGCATATCATGTTTCGCTAAGACGGTAACAGAAAAGGTATACATGTCATCCCGAATCTGACTGAACTCGCAGAGCAATCCGCGATCTAGTCTATTCCCACTCCTAATTCTCCTTCTGCTCCTCCGTTGCACCGTCGCCCGCAGTCTCTTCGTCCGATTGGCCTGTACCCAGACCGGCTTCTTTCACTAGTGCGTGGAAGAGCGAATCGGTCTTTTCCTCTAATGCTTTCGGCGAGTCGAACTCTGCCACTTCACCTGAAGACATGACCAGGACGCGATCGCTGTCCATGATGGTGTTCAGGCGATGGGCGATCTGTAGCGAACAAAACGGTAGATGTCAATAAAGCCGCTCTGTGGATCTACGAATCTCGGTCTCGGAGAGTACTTAGGAGGAGAACCCACAGTGATGGTAGTCACGCCCTTAAAGTCCGAACCACGCAGGATCTGCTGCACCGCCTCGTCCGTCTCGAGATCGATCGAACTCGTCGCTTCGTCCAAGACGAGGATCTTAGTTTTGCGCAACAATGCTCTGGCGAAGCACACAAGTTGTCTTTGACCCGCACTCAAGTCTGCAACTCATGTCAGCTACGCCAAAGTAGATTGAGCGCGGTAAGAACGCACTGCTTCCGCCTTCGGCAACTTCTGCATCTAACGATCCACCCATGTTGTCCATCACATGCTCCTTGAGGTATGCTTGCGTGAGCGCTTGCCAGATGTCTGCGTCCGAGGAGATGTTCGTGGGGTCGATGTTTGTCCTCAAGCTCCCTTCAAACAGCTGTGGATCCTGGGGGATGATAGATACGATACTCCTCAAGTCGTGCAGGCCCAGTCCGGAGATATCCACACCATCAATCAAGATGCGCCCGCCGGACGCTTCCAGGATACGGAACAGGGCCAGCGTCAGAGACGACTTGCCGGCGCCGGTACGTCCACAGACACCGACGCGCTCGCCACCGTTGATCTTGAATGATACGTCCTTGAGGCACAACTCGAGCTCTGGTCGGTATCGCATGGAGAATTTGCTAGATGACGTTATCAGCTCGACCGCTTGACATACAGTGAACTTTTACTTACTCGAACTCGATAGCTCCTTGCTCAGGCCACGAGGCTGGCGGCTTCTTGTCGGGTAAATAGTCTGCCGCTTCCGCTGGCAGAGCAGTGTAGCCCAAAACGCGCTCAACCGAGACAATGTTCTGCTCAACGTCGGAGGCACTTCGCACAAGCCAGTTCTGCAGGTCATCAATATTAGGTATCGGAAGGGAAAAGAACCAAACAACTTACCAGGGTACCGGTTACTGAGATAGTATAAGACATGAGCAGACCGACCAAGCCCGCGTCGACGCTGTTGGAGATTATCAAAGCGGTCACCGAAACAATTGCAGTCGAGAACATCAACAGACTGCCGAGGAATTCGAGACGGACAGCGAGCCATCGATTGATCGTCATAGCAGGCATGAAGCAAGACTGGTTACGATCAATACGCGCCTCGTTGTTCGCGATGAAACGTGCTGTTTGACCATAACCCTGTTCCAGATAATACTGGTAAGCTGTTTTCTCACTAGTCCGAAATTCAGAGACTTACTCGAATGGTCGCGAGCCCGGACAAAGTTTCGCCGAAGAAAGAGAAGATCGGCGAACGGGAAACGGCATCCAGCCTTTTCAACTCTCGCGAAGTGGCCAGGTAATACCTATCACATCGGTCAGTCAGATGTCCATGAGAAGTAGAGCTTTACTCACTTCATGACCAATCGATAAACGAAGCCAAGGGGAATGAAGGCGAGGAGAACCCATGGTGCACCGAAAGCGATAACGGCGACGACACCCAAAACCGAGGCGCCCTGAGATCCGTTAGCTCACGCATATGAACCTGGTTATGGTGACTTACGGTTCGGAAGAAACTTCCAAGTGCCATGATCAATACTTCGTCGATGACGAAGATGTCTCTCGAGAACAAGTTGAGGATTCGTCCCGTTGGAGTGAGCTCGAAGAATGACAAGGGGCTTCGCATGAGAGCACCGAAAGACTTGTCGTGAAGCTGTCGACTAGCCTTCAACGCGCAGACCAGCTTGAGAGTCGTGAAACTCAAAACACTGAAGATCGCTCCCGAGATACCAACAACGCCGTATGCCGTGAGGTAATGAGCGACATTGGTGTTTTCGCTTTGGCCGGTATTCGAGCGTGCCCAAGATCGCAGTATAAAGTTGCTTAGGATGCCAAGAGCCTGACTTGCTAGCATGGCGACAAAGAAGATGGTCACGCCGATTTTGGACGATGCGGCGATATACTCTTTGTAGACGGTACGTTTGACCTGGCCCTTCTCGCTGTGCTCTTTGGGCTTGGCACTCTCCCGAAGATCGCGCACAGCGTCACGCTTAGCCTGGGTGATAGAAATCACCGAAGACCGACGCATGAGCGCCGTGCTCATGCGCCGCAGCTTCTTAGGCTTTTCGATATCGACCTCGGCTTGATCTACATCAGGTTCCTCAAGCTCGATGTCCTCCGTCTCCTCCACCACGGTAGGCGAAGGCGAGTCGTCCGAATCATCGCTGACTTTGGCAGATTGCTTGCCCAAGCCGGTGATGAGCTTGTAAAGCTCGGAAGACGAACTGCCCATCGCGTCATCGTATGTTCCGCGCTCAAGGATGATGCCCCGTCGAAGCATAATGATCTGGTCGGCCTGCGGGAGGAAAGTAACAGCATTCGTGCACAAGATGCGTGCTTTTCCTTTCAGTAAACCGTTCGGTCCAATAACGTTGTCGAAGATGTGACGCCCCACGTGAGAATCGACGGCAGCCAAGGGATCGTCCAGCAAATAGATGTCGGCACGCGCATACACAGCTCTATAGACGTCATCAGCGAGCTACAAAGGAGCGACCCCGCCCGTACTCACCTCGCCAAGCAGATACGAGCCTTCTGGCCTCCAGACAGTGAGACACCCTTCTCTCCTACTTCGGTCATATGGCCATTTGGTAAAACCTCCAGATCAGGTCGCAGGGCGCATGCATCCAAGACCTGCTCGTAGTACTGAGGATCGAAGCGATGACCGAAAATGATGTTGTCCCTGACAGTCGCTGAGAGGATCCATGCGTTCTGGGTATGGTATGCGACTTCGCCTCGGACTTTGACGCTGCCGTCCGAGCGGGACATCTCGCCCAGAATGGCACCAAGTAAGGACGACTTGCCGTCTCCTACTCTACCGATGACAGCGAGCAACTCGCCCTTGGTGACTTGAAGATCGATATCGGACAGAATGGGCGTTGTCGCGCTTGCCAGCCAGCGGAACTCTCCCCCTTTGATGTCTACCACCACATCTCCCTTGCTTGGCCCGCCTTGCGGATCGTCTGCGGCTCGAATGACCTCGCGGGCATCCGGATCGAGCTCTTCTCCGGATAAGAAATCCTCCAACCGCTGCAAAGACACGCTAGCTTCGATGATACTGTTGATGACGTTGGCGAACATCGCCATGGGGAAACTGAGCAATTGGAAGAGGGAGATGGCAGGGAAGATAATCTCGCTGGTCAATGGTCGTTTACTGGTCAACGCGAAAGCCGTAAAGGTCACGAAGGCCACAAGGAAGGGTGTGCTCTGCCAGATGAAATTGCTTCCTGCCATGGTCAGGCCAATCTTTCTCAGTTGGCGCAATTCTTGGTCATTGCGTATATCGTATATCTTCGACGTAAAGGATTTCTCCCAGCCGTACAGCTTGATTGACTTGATATTGTTGAGTATTTCGTTCATAGTTCGAGTTCGCGTGTCTTTGATCTTCATCATCTTACGCTGGTTTCGCTTATTAATTCGGGACAAGACGGTGTTGATGGGCAGACTGATGACCATGACGCCGACACCGACAAACGCTTGCCAGCCCACGAGACGGTAAAGGGACACGAAAGCGATGAAGATCTATGTTTCATGTCAGCCGATGGTGTGGTTGGAAACACATAGGACTTACCTGGAAAGGACCGGACCACGCAATATGACCGTACTGGGTGACGTCCGCAATCCTGACCGCGTCGACGCTCTGGAGATTGACGATGTCGCCGGTAGCACGACCAGCTTTCTCACCGTTGCTCAGTACCAAGGATTTGCGGTAAATGAGGGTGACCAAGCCTCCCTTGATACGCATGGCTGTATTTATCAACGAACCCGTCAGTCATGGTTCTCACCTCACAGTCGTTGACGTACAGGTTGTAAAGCATCGCTGGAAGTATTGGTGAAGAACGGAAGTAGCAACATTGGCGCTAATGAACATCAAGATGCTAATCGCGAATCCGGCGATAGGCGGCATAGGATGGTCGGTGCCGTAGCTGGACACGAAGCTGAGGAGCAAGCGGAGTAACTGCGGCTGGAGGAAGTTGAGCATATCGTAACACCCCTTCAGAATACCGGCGACAACATATGGTCCGCCGAACGCGTAGAAGATGGCCAAGACCAAAGAAGCCTTTCTCTTCTTGTTTGCTTTCACTAGGTCCACCTGCTGTTTCCAGCTTTCGGCAAGTCGTTTGGAGAGATTCTCGGTGGAATCATCGACGGGTAATGCCCACATATCCTCTTCGCCGAGATACTACACACTATGTGAGCTGGAGGTCAATAGTACATCGAGAGAACCCACCTTTCTGGTTCCAAGTGATAGAAGAGCTAAGCGGTGCGGGATTTAGCATACGTCAAGTGGTAGTTTCAAAGTGATCTCACGAGTCAACCAAGAGAATGTAAGGCTACGCAATATCAGTCAACCAGTCAATGTTCACGAATTCGCTCGACTCCACTCACATCTCGTAGACGTTGGCTGTAGACACGGGACTCTCGATATCTCCGTTCTCGTTCTTGCCGTCAACATCACCAAGCCCGTCGTCGCTCTCGTCTTCCTCGTCGTCTTCGAGCGCGATCTTGCCAGTGCGTTTCCACGGTGCTTTCCAGCTCTTCCACCGTTTTTCGGGCGAATACAACTCGTAGAAAAAGCCAATCAGGCCTACACCCATACTCGCAATCCAGAGTGATTCGCGCGCGAGAAGGATCCGTCCCGATTGGCTATGCGTTAAGTGACTGGATAGCTCGCCGGTCACGATCATTGTACGTAGCCGGATTGCGGAAATGAGCACATACGCAGGCCAGAATAGGAGGACGAGCGTAGACGAGTTGCGGGCCGTGTGGTGATTGAGGGTAGTGAGGTGAATCAACGCGAGCTCCGCAGCGACCAGGAGGGCGTAGTGTGCCGACGATAGAGGGCTTTCCTTCGCGGTGGGAATAGAGAGACAGAGCGATGCGAACGCCAACAGCGTCGAGAAGGCGAAGAGATGCTGAAAAGCGAGCACATTCAGTCAGACTCGTTTCCATCCTGTCAAGACTGCACTTACCAACTTGAGTTTGCATATCCGTTCGCTGCTTTTGCCTCTAGTGATCCACCGCAGACCGCCTTCCGTGACAGGTCGACGCAGCTTGCGCGATATTCTGAAGATCTGGCCCAGAACCAATACGATCGTGATGAGCAGAGGAGCAGGGAGGAGGACGGCATGTTCAAAGCATCGTGTGAGATCGAGGTCGCGGTCCTGTGATACTATTTGCAGTGGCCATGAACAGCGATATGAGGATGGCATGTGAGATCCAAGAGCAGACCATGCTTCTTGGGAGACCATTATGAGCGACGTGATCCAGCGATGTAGCTCTGAGCAGCAGATAGACCGATGACTAAGCGCTGGAAAAGTTCCCGCTTTGATCGTGCTGCGATACGATCACGAGTCGACACAGCGTCGAAACAGTACTGTCGATCCGAGCGATACCCTTCCACCAACAAAGTCAATATAAGCTGAAAGAGCGAGGTGAACGATAAGGGACAATGACCTGTACTCAAGAGGCAAATTGAAACATGCGATTACCAGAGCTTTGGATCACATACGTGCTCTCGCATACTTTTTGATCGATTACACCGGTCCATCGGCGTCCTCCGACCGACCTCCACTGCTTAGGATGGGTTTGTAATGGTAATACAAAAACTGTTACAAAAGTGGCTATTTACAGCTATTCGTAATGGAACTGGGGACTATTACGACAATTTGAGAGTTACGGTTCAACTGTTATACTCGTCGACGTCATCACTTCTCGCGCCGGAATAAAAATACAAAATACGCGAATAGGCTCCACTTCAAATTTGTACACTGTCCCAAACGCCCGTACAGCGTAGAGTTTCATAAACAAAAGGAACACCCATCCTTCTTGGAAACAGCTCATCACAAACACACCCACTCCCTTCAGCATCCTCAATTTATATCGCACAGAGTGACAGATATACGACTTTGAGCAGCTCACTTCCATATTTTATCAACACACACCGCCAGCATGGCGAAACGTTCAGCCCCCCCGACCACCGCAGAGCCCACCACCAAAAAGCCCAAATCAGGTTCCAAGCCCGCATCAAAGACTGCCGCGAGCAAAGCTAAGGGCAAGGCTCAAGATGTCGCCGAATCTTCTCCCTTGAAGACTGTCAAGCAAGCCGCTACCGACCTCATCAACACTGTGTCTGAGGCTGTCAATGTTGCTGGTGATCTCTTGATTGACGATGGCAACACCCCTGCTCCCGTTAGCCAAGTAGTGGAGGAGACCATCGATGTGCCTGCATTGAAGAAGAAGGGCAAGGCAGCCAAAGACAAGGCGACGGAAGCAGCCGTTGCCGCTCAAGACAAAGTAGCGGAGAGTGCCAAGCCTCTCAAGGGCAAGGCCGCAAAGGCAGCAAAGGATGCGCAAGCGGCTGTCGAGTCTACTATCGAAGAACAAACCGGTGTCGACGTAAAGGCTGCCAAGGGCAAAGCTGGCAAAGCCGCTAAAGCCGCCAAAGACAAGGTCGATGCCGCTGTCGCCGCTGCCGAACCCGAGGTGGAGAAGGCTGTCGAAGCCGCCAAACCCCTCAAGGGCAAGGCTGCCAAGGCTGCGAAAGCCGCCCAGGACCAATTGGCGGAAGCCACCGAACAAGTCAAGGCTACTGCCAACGATCCCAAGAACAGGAAACGAGCTGAAGACTTCTTGACTCAAGCGGAGGAGACCGTCATGAAGGTTGTCGGAGATGTCGCGAGCAAGATTGGCGAGGTCGCCTCTGGCGTCGTGAATCAGTTCGGTGAAGCCAGTGGCTTGGCTTCGGACATCGAGGAGCAGACGAAGAAGGGAAAAAAGGCCACCAAGAACCTGGTAGAGGAAGGGAAGAAGCAGGCCGGAAAGAAGGGCAAGCAAGCTCAGGAGGCTGTTGAGGATGTCAAGGAGCAAACCGTGAAGAAGGGCAAGCAAGCCAAGAAGGCGGTCGAGGACAGTGCCGCTCCGGTCATCGAAGAGGGCAAGAAACAGGCCGGCAAGAAAGGCAAGCAGGCACAGGAGGTAGTCGAGGAAGTGCAAGGAAAGGCCGGGAAGAAAGGCAAGCAAGCTCAAGACGCCGTGAAGGACGTCAAGGAGCAAGCTGGAAAGAAGGGAAAACAAGCGCAAAAGGTTGCTGAGGAAGTCACCGAGACCGGCAAGCGTAAGGCTAAGGCCGTTACCGAGGCTGTCGAGCCCACCGCCAAGAAGGCCAAGGCTGCCGCGGAGCCTGCTGTCGAGAAGGGCAAGAAGGCTGCTGGCGCCGCGGCGAAGTCCGCAAAATCGACTGCCAGCAAAGCTGCCAAGGCCGTCGCGGAGACCGCAGAAGAGCTCACTGGTGATGCCGAGGACAACGAGGAAAGCGGGTCTTATCTCGGTGGCTTCTCATCATCTGATGGCGAGGCAGACTCGTCCGACGACGAGAGCGACGCCGAGGACCTCGCCGTCGCTGAGGCCGGGAGGAAGATTGACATGTCCAAGCTTCCCTCGGTGGCGAAGGACGACAAAAGCGTGCAAGCGCGTCTGAAGAAGGCTTCGAAGAAGAAGGTGAGTTGCGTGTGTTTCGTCAGAGCGGCGCATCCCGGTCTGTGAGAGAGGTAGCTCACAGCGTTTGCGCCTTTAGGATGAACCGAAAGGCACCTTGTTCGTCGGCAGAATACCGCACGGTTTCTACGAGGAGCAGATGAAGGAGTACTTTTCGCAATTTGGCGATGTCTCTCGTGTCCGATTGGCGCGAAACCGCAAGGTCAGTCGTGTCTTGTCCCGTGCTTGTGATCGACATTCGCGTGCTGACCTTGAGGTAGACCGGAGCATCAAAGCATTACGCTTATATTGAGATTGTTTCCCAATCCGTTGCGGAGATTGTCGCTGAGACAATGGACAACTACCTGTTGATGGGCCATCTTCTTCGCGTTAACGTGAGTTGTGGATCACGGTCATCGACCTGCGTCAATAGACAAAGAATGTGTTTGATGACAATGGATCTAGGTCATCTCTCCCGAGCAAGTGCACCCTCAATTGTGGGTCGGCGCGAACAAGAAGTTCCGTAAAGTCCCCCAAGCTCGTTTGGAGCAGCAGAAGCACGACAAGGTGGGTTTGGCTACACTTCGTATGGCTATGGCATGTAAAGAACAGCGCGCTGACCTCGGTCTATCATGTTTGATTGATCCGATAGTCCCGAACGGATGAGCAGAAGAGCAAGGCAAACGACAAGTTGATTCGCAAGCAGGATCAGAGGAAGAACAAGATTAAGGAGGCCGGTATCGACTATGACTTTGAGGGACACGTAAGTGGACCCTACTATGAGACCGTGCAGACAAGACGGAAGATGCTGATCGCCATACCTCATCCAGGCTGCCTAGGTGTGGAATGTGAAGTACTTGGCGATCGGTGATTTGGCGTCTCTTGGTTGGCGACATCCATCGATTTAGTGACAACGATAGCGAGCAGCGAATGGAATAGTGGTAATATGTAAATGCAATTCTCGATCATAATGCTACCTTCGCGCGCGCGATCATCACTTGTTACGATTGACTGATGACTCTGGGCAGTGTACGACATGGCAACGGATATGCAATGACCACCAACAGACGAGCGAGAAGGATAAGTCACATGTGACAGCGTTTCCATCCATTCCTGTTCCTTTATATACTTATGACGGCGATATACACTTTTGACACAACGACGAGATATGATAGATCTCCAAGAAGTGGTAGCACAAATATTTTAAATGACAAGATATGAGAATCAGGGCTTGACAAAGTGATAGAATACAGCGCGAGAGCAATTATAGCGGGACTCGGAACAATGTAAGAAATCAACAAGATACGATGACCAAGGCAGACAACCGACGACCGGCGATACAACGTTTATACTTCGGATTTTCTGAGTCCTGGATGAAATGGGTACAGAGACACGATGTAATCACTTGTGCCTGCTAATAACCTCGACTCCTGCGGCGGACGAGGTCGTACTAAAATCCCGAGCTTATCAGCTAACGATTCTTCTCGTTGGACTAGCACTAGGATCGACCTAGACTCACCGCACGTCCACTTCCTCCTCTTCGTCATCGTCGAAATCGCCGTCGTCGGCATCTTGGTCCTCTTCCTCCTCGTCATCCTCCTCGTCGTCCGACATCGGTTTTCGAGTCGGGTTGAAATCCTCATCGAAGACGTCGTGCTGGGCGTGCTTGGCTTTGTCGGATTCCGACGGGATGCGCATGGCTTGAACGACGTGTTCGGAGCGAGAACCGTGGCCGTGGCCGAGATCATGTTGAGTCGTCGAGGGTGCAGATTTGGAGAAGTTCATCGGTGGTGACAGAAGCCGGTGGGCGTCATCGCCGGATCCTGGTGCTCCGGTAGAAACTACAGGTGACGATATATGGATCAAAGGTGTGGGCGGGAGTTCGGATGACGGTATAGCGGGCGTCTTGAGATTTGTATTTAGACTCAAATCGTTTCGCTGCGTGCCTTGAGCACGACGTCCAAGAGAGGACGCCGAGCTTTGACTGGACGAGAGGCCGACGCCTGTTCCTTCGCCGTCTCCTGCTTCGCCGTTCGTGCCAGCCTGCCCATTTTCACCAAGCTGCTTTTCCCTTTCTTCTCTTTCCTCCTGTTCTCGGCGAAGTCTCTCCTCACGCCTTCTCTTCACCCATGACATGCCCCCACCATCATCCTCGTCCGCAAGGAATCCGCCACCGCTGCTGCGTACTGGAGCACTTGTATTAGCACCCATGGAACCCCCGGGTCCCCATTCAACAAACGCAGGCTCGTTTTGCTCTCGCACTCGTTTTTCCCGCTCTGCAGCCTCGGAAGCACGTCGAGAACCGTATACTCGTCCGTTAAGCATACGAACCGGAGCCGGAGAAGAGCCAAGGGAAGATGCAGATGGTCCTGCCTCGAGGGAAGAGTTGCGGCGGTGACCAGGACTGCCGATTGAAATAAAAGAAGACGAAGAAGACTCCTCGACCCGCTCTCCTCGAGGACCGAGGAGCGAGCTGACAGTCGCCGGAGGAGGGCCCTGCATGCTTCGCCTTCTTTCGGTCTCGCTGGTCCAGCGGAAGGGGGAGCTAATACGCAGATGGGATTAGTCCATTGTAGCTGGTCCTGTCGTTCCGATACACTTACGTTCCAATGAAACCGCCCGTACTGACGCTCTTTTTGAGAGGCGCGCCCGATCCGTACGCACTGGATTCGACAGACTCCGTCTTGTCCTTGACAGGGTTTTTGCCGCTCAGAAGCTTCTTCGTTCCTTTCCAGCTGCTTCCCATAGTCTTACTCCAACTTCTTCCTCGCTTGTTGCCGCCAGACCCGTCGTCTTCACCTTCCGCCGGATCGAAGTCGACATCTTCCTCCCCGACCTCTTCTTCGTCCTCATCCTCGACCGCCGAGTCATTGAGCATATGCCCCTTGAGTTCCAGACTACGCCCTTCTGAGCCATCGTCTCGAACCGTAGCGGTCCATGCTATATTTCTGCCCGTGCTGAGACTGCGCGGTCTGCGCGGATCAGGCAAAGGCGCAAAGCGGATCTTCAGCGCTTTGTTATTGAGTGCAGTCAAACTTCCTCCTGGCGACACAGGAGGGATGTGTGATGAGGACGCGGGGGTGATTGGAGATGCGGGGGCGGGTACAGCAGCGTTCGGTTCCGATAGTTGGCGCGCGTGAAAGTGGAAGTACGATTTAGACGGCGAGGTAGCCAATTCGATGGGTGGAGAGAACCCAGCATCAGAGGATCGAGATGCGTTGATCAGAATCCCACCGCGATGTGCGTTATCGGCGGTAGTGAAGGCGGGGTTGGGAGGGATGAGGAGCGATGGGATTACTGGTGAACTTCCGAGGGACATGGCGATTGCTCGCGTCGGACCAGTGGATGATACGCTCTAGGCAAGCTTTTAGTGAGCTGTGCGAAGCCTTTTGACGATATCCGGTCTGACACGTGCGTGTCTGAAATGCTCGTATCTATGCAAAGCCAAGCAAAGCGGGCGCTGCCGTGACGCAAAGGATGGTGTAAAGCGATAGAGGCTGGTGTGTGCGCGGGTCACTGTGTGGCTCTGATGGATCCAAGTTTTGTACACGTGTCGCGAAAGAGATGCCCGTCGTATATGAGCTATGTACAAGTTGGTCGAGACGTGTTGACGTTGAAGTAAAGTCAAAGTTCAGTGTGATGTGAGAGCGAGTGTGAGAAGCGGAATTGTGTTTGTGGGTGGTACGAGGAGGTGATGTCACCGGGTATCAACCGGCGAACGAGACCTGGTGAGAATTGATCGACTCCACCTTGGCTTCTGCGCTAAGATGCCAAGATGCTTTGCACTGCGACGATGCGACGGCAGCGATAGCAGTGTTGAGTAAGTGCAGAATCGGGTAGAGCGGTGCGAGTGGATTCGCAGTTCGCAGTTTGTATGATGCGGTCGGTGGTGTTGTCGGTGGCAAGAGCAGTGTTGCCAAGTCTAGGGTAAACGGATTGAATAGTGGTAGTGTGGTATGAGACAATTGAGCCCCACCTGGTATTCGCGAATCTCGTTATTGAGGGATCTAATGATGATGAACTAGGCTATTACTCTAGTGCTTGGAGTACTAATGAACTGTTGATGCAAGCCAAGTGCTAATGCGTGCAGCGGAAACTCGAGTACTCTATTTCCTATGCACCTTGGCGAAAGCGACCGAGTCTATAAATGATTACCATTCAAGAGGGTTACGAGTATCAAGTCTTGGCATAACGCATCACGCCAGTCACCGATTGTGCGAGATTCCACCATGCGCAGTGATTGGGTGGTTGCGCCAGTGGCAAGTGGGCCTAGAACTGGACACGGATCACGGATCACGGAACAGAACACGGCGTTCAAGACCCCGAAAACCGATTGGCGTCATGTCGCTGGCCGTTGTTCTGTGGTTGTTCACCGGTTATCGGGTATTTGCATGCCGTTGACCACCTGCCTACTTTGTGCTCTGGGCACTTCCAGCAGGCGGAGCAAAGTCCGAGCAAGGCCCACAACGCAGCAAATCTACCGTACAGTAAATCAAGGTAAACCAAAGATCAGCCGCAACATAGATCTCATAGCACCGACGATCATCTGACCCCTCACTCACTCTGGAGTGGTGCTAGTCCACCGTTCCTGAGATGCGATGAGCGGGCCGGAGTCACCTGCAAGAGAACCGCGGGGTCGACAGAGTGTATATATTTTCAGAGTAGGAGACGGACCGTGTTCAGCCGCGCGCAACACCGACACAACGCCACGCACCGGCGTCCGGCGACCGATGATCTGATCTGCAATGCAACCATGCAATATCCAGCATATCATGTCCTGATCACGTACTCAGATCTATGCAACTGCAATCATATCCCGACTCTTATACTTATGTATCATTCCTCCGGCCACTGGGCCGCGAACATTGACCAATCATGAGATTCATCACTCTACTCGTCAAATCAATTCGCTTGTATGGTCACAAAAGAGGTATAACAACAAGAAGGACACAGGCCTACACAGACATGTCTAATAACTCTCATACTCGAAACTCACGGCCACCCGCTCATAGCCACTCATCAGAGCCCAACACCGCCCTCCTACGCTCATCCCCAAAGCTTAGTCATAGCGACGCCGAAGCTCGCTTGTAACACATCCAAGCCCTCACCGGGACCTACCACGACGCTCATTCCATTCGGGTCGGAAGCCGCATCGCCCTGACTCCTGTTCGGAGCATAGTAGAAGCCCATGACGAGCACGACATATCTGTCACGTCATCAGTGCAATGTCAGTATCCCTTCTTGCACCAATGAGCAGAGACAAGCGAGGCACTCACGCCAGAACCAAGATCGATCCTCGGTGATAATTGCTTCTCGCTTCGATATACGTGTACGTGAGCAAGAAGATCGATAGGATGATGGCGATCACATCCCAACGAGGGAAAATGAGCCTACAAAGTGCATTGCGCTCGTCAGCTTCTGTCCTGCTTTCGTCCACTAAGACCCTGCCAGTCGATCCAGATTCTGAACTCACGTAAAAGTATCCACCACATCCCCCATCTTGTCGGGCTTGTACAATGCGCTGAAAGCGATCATAGCGGGGATTTGGAGAAGACAGACTTGAAGTGCGTATGCGGAACCAATTTCCATACTGCGAATTGCATCGGTTATCAGAAGAGAGGAAAGACATATCATATGGGCCGGTCATCAAACTCACCTCAATGCGATGTTCCCGTGCATGGCAAAGGACATGGCGTTCATGAACTCTGTGGTATTCGGCACAAGCGCGAACAGCGTCAAGCCGAGGAACTTTTCGTCAATGCCTGAGCCGTCAAGAACAACGTCGACTACGTCCACAAGGATCTCTGAAAATACGCACAAGAATGAGCTTCGCGTCCCCCAGACCTCACAACGCAGCAGGGGACTTACCGGCTATAATGGCGTACAAGAGAGTGCACCCAAGCAATACTCCAGCACTGACGCCCCTAGTCCAACTTGGCGCTTCGTGACCGCCACCTTCCTCTTCCTCTTGATCATGACTCACACCCGGGTGGACAGCTGCACCATGTCCAAACCCAGATTGGGTACCTTCGACAGGGTTGATCCGCTGTTTTTGGGCTGATCCAACGTTGGAACCGGGTCCGATAAGACTCCTTTGGTGCTTCAGTGCGCTGACGGTAGCTACAGCAACAGCACGGGTGAAATCCTCCGTTGTCAAAGTCGACGGAAGGCGCATCGGCGTCAACTGCGAGTTGGTCTTGAAGTTGTTATCGACGCTATCGAGGAACGGTGTGTAGCCGGCGGGCAGATTATAATTATTGCTTGCAGCTTGCGCCGCCTCTGGTCCATCTTCATCCGGTACCGTAGGGAGCGGTGGATGATTAGGCAATCGTAGTGTATTGACTTTCGGCGATCCACCTCGAGATGGCTGAGCGGGACTGGCTGTATTCGACTTGTGCAGAGGGAGGATATGCTGCATTACTGCTTGAGGCGTAATACGCTGAGCCAAAGTCGCCTTGAGCGCCGGGTGTGCAGCTGCAGCAGCCACGTCCTCGGGCTTCATAAGCTGTTGAGGGTTCTGCCAGATCTGTGCAGCGTGTGTGCGCAATGAGAACCACAGTCCGATCAGGTAAGACTGTGGTATGGGAGAATGAGCATCCGTATCAAGTGCGATACTCAGCCTACTCACCAAAAGCAGAATAGCGGCACATCCATACATCATTGTTTCCACCTGCTCCTGGTAGAATGGGTCGTTCTGCGGATCAGGATGCTCATAATAACAGTGATCACACATCCACGCATCAGCAGCACGTAGTGTGTCTGTCATAGCGTTCATGGTCGAGTTCTGCCTTGGTTCAGGACACCCTTCGCAGTGCAGCTCAAACTAAGGAGGGAAATATCAATCAGCTCACCCCAAAAATGCGGCTCATATCGGTTTACTTACCGAGCCGTAAGTTTGATAGAACATGGTTGGTGTAAGAGTTCCGATGATGGCCATAATTAACATGGTACTGGTCACTCCCGCCGATTTGGCATTAAACTTCATCTCCTTCTTGACGAGGGCGCCCGAACACATACTCGCCCCAGGCATGAGCAGAACACCCGCGAGGATACTGCCGACGATGGAGCCTTCGACTAGTCGACCCTTTCCTTGCGTCAACGCGATAGCGTAAAGGATGATCTCGATGATGGAACCGAATGTCGCATTGATGACGGCACCCATGCCGATACTTGATTGAGCAGAGATGGATGCAACCGCCATGCCGATGAAGTAGGATAATGGGATGACGCTCGCTAACGCCAGGACGAAGATGAGCGCTTGTGCGGTGATGAATCGTAAAAATGGAGTAACGGCTTGACCGAGA
This sequence comes from Cryptococcus sp. GC_Crypt_3, assembly GCA_026538395.1. NCBI lineage: Eukaryota > Fungi > Basidiomycota > Tremellomycetes > Tremellales > Cryptococcaceae > Cryptococcus > Cryptococcus sp. GC_Crypt_3. The sequence goes on from JALPCB010000145.1 coordinate 15,340, forward strand.
TGTTCTTTCCGCTCCACAGCGGGCAGGATGAGCATCCCGTCTATGATAGTGAAAAAGACGAGCGGCAGAAGGTTGATGAACATAATGTTGACTCCGCCCACAGTGTACTTGTAATACTGCAGACCGACAGCTCGGTACGTGCACAGAAGGATAGTCGACTTGGGCCCAGCGGTCGGAGCGATTTGACCCGCGGTCAGGTGTGCGCGCTTCATGGTGAAGCCGGCAGGTGAGCTTTCGCCTCCAAGCGTCGTAGATCCCGACTCATCACCGCTCGCTGGTGAACCATGCGGGGTGAGAACCGGTACTTTAGGTGCAGAGCGGAAGTTGATCTCAAGAGGGCGATACCAGAGCAGGCTGAGCAGTGCCCATGAGAGCTTAGCCATCGGGATGGTGATCACAAAGCCCCAGCAAATGACGCAGACGGAAAGCATGATGGGCGCGATGACCAGGAAGAAGGCTGGCCAATATATCAGACGCCCCAACACTTTGGCACGCTTATTGCGAGGGCGTACGAGCCCGTTACCGCTTTGCCTGCCAAGGAGTGATGTCTGTTCGTTCTGCGAGCCTCTGCCTGGACCAACGGACGAGTTTCGCACCTTGCCCTTCAAACCGGTCGCGAATGACACGGTAGGATGACGGTCGTGAATTGGGCGATTGGGGGTGGTCATAGACGCTGGATCTGCAGACGATGACGATTGAGTTTGAGTCGTCTGCTGTTCGCCATGCCTGATCGTCGAAGTCGATGAAGCACTGTCAGATGCTTCTCGCTGCCTCTCGCCAGCCCGATGACCGACTGGGGATCCCGTCCTGTCGCCCCATGTGCCGTAATCAAATCCACCATTACTTGACTCTGCGTCTCCCGGGAGCACCGAATCTCCATTATCTTCGGGCGCGCCTTCTCCTTCCACGTATTTGCCAAAAGGCCACCCAATATACCACGCGAGACCACGAAGGGTTTTGCCGTAGCCACCTCGACCTCCGCCAAGCAGCTCTGCGGCACTGACGGCTACCGCGACCACGAAACAAGCAATGGCCAACCACCAGCCGAAAAGAACAACCCAGAGGATGTTCCCGGGGAGCAAATGACGCTCGGCCGCCGCAGATGGGATTGCGTGCAAGGCGGATTCGGCATTCCGTGTGATTGATCGGGATTTGCGATACAGAGCTGGCTTCCAGATCGGGAGACCGAACGGATGCTCGATATTAATAGCCTACAGCCGAAAGATTAGAACCAGCTGCAACAAGACATGTGGACGACAGAGTACTCACGTCCTGCCGATCTCTCAGTGTGACACCCTCATCGTCACCCTCTTCCTCCTCTGCGTCGATATCGGACTCATTCTCGTCATGGAGGGACACGTCACCTCCAGTCTCCTCGTCGATAACGTCCTGTACGATGTCCCCTAACATGCTCACATGGTCCTGCGTCGTCTGATCATCCTCGTCATCGTCTGCGGTACTCGAGTATATTGACGGCGCTCGCAACTCGTCCCTGGGGCTCTGACCACCGTCTCGAGGGGTCTCCAATCCAGCGGCACTAGCAATGCGATTGAAATAGCCCATATCGCTGATATTTCGTCTGCGATCTGTGCTGGGCGCACGAGTCCGCGAGACAGACCGTGAAGCTTGACCTCTGCCTTGCTGGAACAAGAACGTTTCATCTGGAACTCCAGTCGGCGGAGCGCTGGTGTCAGGTGTCATCACATCGGTTTCGACTCCCATGCGACGTCCCAGCTCTAGCTGCTTCTTGCGTCGTGCCTGTTTGCGCTCTCGCTGTCGCTCTTTGATGAGCTGGGCACCTCGATCTTGCACGTCGTCTTCGTCCTCGTTGTCCCTTAGACGCGCTGCTGTATTTATAGTAGGCAAAGGCGGACGGGCACGGGACGTCGATCTGGACATGGATCCGGTGGGTCCAGGCAGATGGTTGATGGTGTTGGCAGTCATTGTAGCGCTCGTGTTGTATCTTCCCATCCTGGTAGGACGAGGCATACTCCCGCCGGTCCCAAGCTGAGGATTGTAGAGCGCATTTGGCGAGCCAAAGCTGCTTCCGAAAGCTGTGTACGGCATGCCACGTTGACTGTTAAACGCGCCTTTGGGTGTTGACTCCATGCTGGCCATACCTGGAGCGGTGGTTCGCGGTCGACCATTCGCGTCCGAGAACTCGCCATCCTCGGTGGCGGTGGTAAAAGAGCGGATAGAGGAAGCTCGTCCGTGAGAAAAGTTGTCGCGGTACGGGGCGGATGGGGAAGATGGAACTGTGGAGGACTGGGTTGGGAGTGGCTGAGATGACATTACGGAGTCAGTAGTGTACGGACAGATGTCAAGAGCGAGGAAGATGATGAAAGGACAACAACGACCGCGATGCAAGGGGGCTTCGAGATCGAGATGGACGTGACAGTCAAGAAAGCAACTGGAGGTGTTTGGAAGGAAAGGACCCATTCGCGAGGAATGAATGCAATACGGTCCAAGCCATTCTTGCTCAAGACCCTTTGGCGATTGTTCAACGTTCAACTCAACTCACCAGGTCGGGACCTGTTTCAATCCCCATTTCTTTCCCTGGACGGCCCATCCCTAACCCTTGCTGTTGCTGGCTGGACGATCGGACCATTGCAGGTGGTTCCTCCACCAGTGCGTTGCTCGGACCCGCAGCTTCCGCTGGTGGAGAGGTCGGAGTGCCAGCGATATCTGCGAATGCGTGGGCTGCTGCTGGTGTGAATACCTGTGAAATTTGTCGGACTGTCGGTGTTGGAGAGACGACACCCTCCTGGGTGGGTGCTGGCGATGCTGAGCCCATAGGCCGATCGGACGGGGACGACATGTTGTGATATGAAAGTCAAAACGCGGGACAGGGGCAATTGAATTGATCACTAAATGCTGTGTTGCAGGAATAAGAGACACGTCACGGGCGAACACAACGCGAACAGGGAGAGAATGAAAGGAATGGGATACAGTGACAGTCGTCGATCCACTCTGGGTGCTATAACATGATAGAGATTGGAAAGGTGTTTTGAATGAATGCACGAGTGATTGGGAAAGGAGTGCAGACGTCGCTATGTTCTTTTGTGATACTGCTACTGCTACAGCTGCTGCTATTGCTGCTCCTCGCTCCCCGATGTGGCCGAAGAGGCAATAAGCAATAACAATGCGTGCACCCAAAACGCGGCGATCCCCGAATAGCACAAGTCAGAACCTTGACCACCAACGTGCAGAACGCGTTTGTAACTGTATTGCTGCTGCGCGCCTAACTGTTCACACTTGGTGCATTAGAGCGAGTTGCGATTGACGTCAGATCCGTCATGTTCGAGTTGATTGTGGTTTGAATGACAACAAATCAAGATCAATATCTGTCATCACACCACAGAAATCACTCATTGTGTTCTTCATTCTTCATTCTTACTAGTCGATCCCTCAGCACTGAACATACTCGTATCTGTCACTGCAATCAGCCATCATGCCAGGCTACAGGCTCGAAGTCGCACCAAACAATCGATCGCAATGTAATGGTCAGCTGCTCCTGCTCTGACAATCTCTCTTGGTCAATCCTGCATGAACTAACCTTTTGGCACGATGCATTGATGAACAGGAAGAAAGCCTTGCAAGGGTACCAAACTCACAAAGGGCGATCTTCGCGCCGGTACATGGGTCGAGATCTTGGGTCATGGCTCGTTCAAATGGAGACATTGGGGATGTAAGTGAGATTTAGGTACTTGCCCTTTTGGGCTGACGCTATTGCTCTCCCTACGGCGATCTTTAGGCGTCACGTCGGATGTCATCACTAATATGAAGAAGGACTTTGAGGAGGCATCCGAGCTAGATGGTTGTGAGTGTCTACGCCATGGTCATATACATCGTCTGACCATCCATGTCCAGATGAGGATCTTCCGTACGTTCACGGATCTGACTTACGAAATGACCAAACGGCTTTGCTTACACTCTACTACTTGCAGTGAAAACTACCAGGAAAAGGCACGTCGCGGCAACTATCACCCTTTTTCTTCTGCTTGCAGTCGCTGATAGCTTCTCTAGATCAATAAAGCTTGGGAAGACGGACACGGTAGATCGTACAATCACCAAGATACAAGCTGGAGCTGACGTGAGTCTAGTCGATCCCGAGGACGTCCCGGAGTCTGCCAAGAAGGAGCCGACCCCTGTTGAAGAGGGTGAAGATGGGGAGCCTGGCTCGAGTCCCGTGAAGAAGAAAAAAGCTACTCCGCGGAAGAAAAAGGCCGAGAACGGCGACGACGGAGCTGACGCAGAGAAGAAGCCTAGAAAGGTGAGCTATCCTGGCATCTCCATACTCATAGTCGGCTCGCCCATAGCTGATGAAGATGATACATAGCCTCGAGCGAAGAAGGTTAAGAAGGAGGAAAGCGAGGAAGAGCTCACGGCGCCATCAGAGTCGGAGCCTGAGGCGCCACCGCCCAAAAAGAAGCGGGTAGGTTGCATGACCCTCAGTCTCGGTCAGAAGCATGTTGACGCTCTTATAGGGTCCTGCCGCCAAGAAAGCGGTGAAGAAGGAACTGGTTTCCGACGATGAGCTGACCGAGCCCTCCGAAGACGAGGCTCCCCCACCCAAAAAGAAGCGGGTACGTTCGGTTTTCGCTGTTCGAGATTTGGGAACTCGCGTTGATTGTGGAAGTAGGGTCCAGCGCCGAAGAAAGCTGTGAAAAAGGAAGAGACCGACGACGAGGAACTGACACCTGCCTCAGAGGATGAAGTAATTCCAGAGAAGAAGAAAAGGGTGAGCTAGGTCCTCAATAGCATGCCGGATGTGAATTCAAGCTCATACGCGAACAGGGTCGACCGGCCGCGAAGGTGAAGGAAGAAGCGGCGGAGGTTGAAAAGGTGAGTCAGTGATTCAACTTATCAAGACAGATTGCTGCTGCTGAGTCTATTCGTTATAGCCCGCTCTCAAGAAAGCGAGAAAGCCTCGCAGTTCTGTGAAGGCCAAAACAGAGGAGAGTGATTAAGCATGGCGAGCAGTTTAAGACCATATCAAGTCGCATGTGCACAAGTAAAAGTCCTTGTATCTACAAAACTTGGCGTTTGAGGGGTACATATTGGTCGCCTGGGGAGACATGGAGGCGGCAGGCTGGTACAAGCCTTCCATTGGGGATGAGGGGTATGATGACTATAACGAATACTATACGTGATGAGAATTTATGCAGAATTGTGACTTATCCGGTCAGGCAGCAAGTCATGGAGATATCAGATTGCGATACAGTCTGAAAACACGTGCTAAAGCACAGTTCCACACCGCAGCCGCAGTGGGTAGCAGTGCCATAAACCTCGATTCCGTCGTACTCTCGCAAGTACAGCAACAGCAAAGAGGGTCAACGTAGTTCATTCGCTGGAACCGGCACCGGGGAATGGTCCAGAGAAAGATATCGTTCAGAGGCGTTTTGTGCCGAAATCGGCTGGAGGCTGTCACCAAATGACGTCGACGCTGTCTTTTTTCAACTTTTTGATTTTACGAGCCAAGCTACGAAGCTGTGAACCACTGCGAGCTGTTTACCGAAGAAATGCATAGATGACGTTCAGAGTCTGGAATACCATAGCTAGAGTGATCAATCGTGCGCGAGATAGAGCGTGTTTCGTTTCTACCCTCCTTTCTATCTTCCTCGTTGTATTGATCAAGCAAAAACAATTCCGAATCGAATCGAATCGCATACCAATTACAAGTCGTTCAACTAGACCTCCTTAGACGTGGCTTTGACTTGCCTCTTGCTTCGCGATCTTCATTCCTACTATCATCTCAAACACTACCTTCTCGTAAATCAACAAAGTCGAAGCAAGCAGTACGATGACAAAAGCACCTGATGGCGCGCGCTTGCCCTTGCGGCTCAACACGCGCACAATCACTTCGCACCTGTGTGAGTACCATCAGCTGCTCTGCGACTTTCCTAATAGAGCAAAGCTGATACACGAGTGCCCCCAGTCTTCGGCCCGTACGCGCTCTTCCCGCTGATCAGCGCTCTGACGTGGTTCGGCGGAGTCCTTGCCTTGTTAGGATTATGGGTCCAAGCTGGGAAACCCCGCTATAAATCGGACGAAGCGAGCGTAGTCTTCGTCAGCGATGTAGGCGCAACACACCAAACGCTGTTCATCTGCATCTGCTGTGTCACTGCAGGGTACGTCCCTACCCTCATCACATGGACCTCCAGCGAGGTCCCAGCGAATCTCGCAAAAATGACATGCTTACTTCGTGATTATACGACAGATTCTACATCCTCAGTCTCTTCTCTGAGCGCTGGCTTCGTCACGTCGACCGCCTACCTACCGATCTACGTAAGAGGGAAAAGATCTTCGGTTGGTTCACTCCTCTCCTGCAAGTATTCAGTGGTGATGCTGATTCTCTTGCATCTCGCAGACTGGATCGCCATCTTCTTCGGTATCGTCGGATCCGCGGGACTGATCCTCCTCTCCTGCGTGAGCTCTGTTTTGGCTGAGTGCAAATCGGTTGTAACGCGTTACTGATACCTCGTCGTGTGCGCAGTTCAACGCTTTCGATCACAGCACCATCCATTGGTCTATGACGGTCGTCTTCATCGTCGGCGTAGCGCTCTCGGCCATCTTCCAATCGGCAGAAGTCGTGAGTGGATCAGACCAGACCACTCATACAGCATAACTGACTAACGTACTCTTCTAGTGGTCCTTGCACAAAGACCATCCTGACCGCAAGTCACTTAAGAGGAACGCTATCTACAAGCTTGTTGTGGTTGCCGTCGCGATTGCTACCGCTATCGCTTTCGGAGTCGCATACAGTCGCGTGCGTGAACCCTCACTTGAGCGATACAACAAGTCATATGCTTACCTGCCCTGTCTCCGCTTGTAGTGCGACGGGTACTCGACCGCTTACAATGGCCACACTGCGCAGTATTGCAACACCGTCACGTCCGTGGCGGCTGCTCTCGAGTGGACCGTCTCGTTTATCCTCACATTCTACTTCTTAACTCTTGTGGCGGATCTTTGGCCAGCGGGCAAGTCGTCACCGAGATACATGCGTCGCTTGGCCAAATGGCAGGAGCGTCATGGTGAAGGACACGACTTCACTGGCAGAAGGGCGTTCGGAGAGTATCCCGAACGATGGCAGGAGCGCGAGGAGGTCATGCGTCAGGACATGCTCAACAGGAACTTGGGCGTGGCTGCGGAGAGCAGGCCCAGCGGTGCAAGTGACGCGCCCATGATGAGGCAGGTGTAGGGGTAATGGGCATCAATAATATTGCAGGCAGTATGACAGACATTGTGCTGTAGCATGGCTGGTACGAGGAGCGCGGAGAGCGTTCTGATATTGATAGAAATTCATGTAGCTATAGAGTCCTTCACAGTCTAATGCATATAATACCGTCTGCTTGATAGTGCCACACTGCTCGTCGCGATAGCCTCTCGTGTTGATTCATGATTACCTGTATCGGACATTTCTTCTTGCGGCCCTCTTTTCTCGGACGGCGATGGAGATGATGAGCACACTATGACAATATGGTCAATATGTCCCGACAAGGCAAGAAACAGGGTGGGCCGGTCGGCCCCGCTGCCACGTCACATGTGATAGTCTAGGCAGTCTAGGCTCGTTGTCGAGGGGGAGTAGTAATAAAGCAAATGGCGGTCTTGGGTAATAAACAAGTTTCTCGTACTAGTAATGTCTAGGACGGGTAACTGGCCAAGCGGTGGTATATGTTAGCAGCTGGATAGCCGAATCGGGTAAATGACGTCACCTGCAAGGTGGGATGAACACGACCCAAAACGGAAGCACCGGGAAAGAGGCCCTGTGACCCTGAAACAGCAACACCGCCTGTGCTTCCCGCTCTCCTCTCTTGATAACTCATTTACAGAGCACTCATTTACTCATTCATGTCCCTCTTCCTCTCTTCACTCTCATCTCCCCTTCACCTCTTGCTATCATCGCCAAACAGACGATCGACCACTAGCCAACTAGCCAACTAGCTGCCCTCGTCATCGACCCGCAGCACTCTCGCATTTCAGGTATAGGTAGGTCCATCAACACCCCTTACTTCCCACATCGTCATTAATCCCCCCCATCCCCCCATTCACTCCCACTGCGACGTCGCCGCCTATCCTGACAACATCAATCGTCTTCTCATCTTCATTCTTCCTTTCAACTGTTTAACTGATAAACAATCATTCTTGTCCACTCTTTGACACACAGCTGTACGAAGAGGACACATACACAATGTCCCACTTTGACACCCTCTCGAGGACCACGTCCAAGGCGGGTTCCACCGTCTCAAGGAACCAGTCTCTGGTGAGTTCCCCTCCGTGGCTCGCCGATTCTCAAAGGTCGCTGACAGGCTCTCCTCCACAGATCAAGAAGAACACTGCCCCTCATGAGCTCAAGCCATCAGACATCCTTATCGAGCGATTCACCGCTTGGAAGCAGATTGTCAAGATGCTCATCTGTGAGCATTCTTTCCCCGTCCATCTTGCCATCACAGCCATTGCTGACAACGCTCTTCAGCCTACTTCGAGGGCGTTGCCGACATCGAGGCCAACACCTCCAAGGAGCTCACCAAGCTTGGCGCCGTGATTCAGGTCCCATTCAGGCCTGGAAACCAGTTCCTTGGCGAGGGCGGCATGCAGGTAAGCTATAAGCAAGGCTCTGAGTCGAGCGGCGAGCTCACCTCTTCATAACCCAATAGGACGTCTTCTACACTATCCGTGACAAGACCCGTCTCATTGCCGACTCTCACTCGTCCCTCGCTAGGACTATCGAGTCGTCCATCGTCCAGCACTTGCAGAAGCTCCGCGCTGAGATTAAGGCTCACATCAAGAACGTTCAAAATGACACCGGAAAGCTCGCAGCTTCCGTTGCTAAGGAGAGGGAACTCTCCACCAAAGCCATCGCCGACCTTCAGCGTGCAATTGGTGCTGTGAGCCACACTCCCATGTCGGTCTCCGCCAAGGAGGACCCCTTCGCCGTCAACCAAGCTGTCTTCAAGCAGCTCCAGCGACAGGTCAACGAGGAGAACTCCCTCCAGAAGTCCATCATTATCATGCAGCAGAACTCTGCCCACTTCGAAGAGGGCATCGTCCGATCTATCCAATCCGCCTGGGCCACCTTTGACGAGTGGCAGACCCGCATGTCCTCCTCTGTCCAGGAGACTTGGCGTCACCTCGGTGTCAACATGGCTCAGCTCATGCCTGACCGTGAATGGGTTTCCTTCGCTGCCCGCTCCGACCACCTGCTCGACCCCGAGACCCCTCTCCGAAACTCCGAGGCTATCGACTACCCCGGTCGCAACGACCCTGCTGTCACCCCCGTCCACACTGGTCTTTTGGAGCGCAAGAAGCGATTCACCAAGGCTTACAAGGAGGGATTCTATGTCCTCACCCCTGCTGGTTACCTCCACGAGTACGCGTCGTCCGACCCTTCGACTGCCACTCACCCCGTCTGGAGCTTGTTCCTCCCCGCTTGTACTCTTGGCCCGCCTTCATCTGCTACCACCGCAAAGTCACACAAATTCCACATCGAGGGACGCAAAGATGGTACTTCCGCTTACGGCAAGACTCCTAGCGGCCGCAGCTTGTTCGGCGGCAGTGACACGGCCTTTACTTTCAGGGCTAGAAGTCACGAGGAGATGATGGAGGTTTGGAACGACCTCCGTATGCTTGTTGCTAGGTACTTGGTCGCATCGGAGCAAATGGAGCGTGACGGTCTCGTTGCTCAAGCTGTCAGGAGCGTTGGGTAAGTTGTTTCGGGCTGTCTTTGATGTTTATAGCTGACGTGTCTTGGTAGATACCAATCCGAAGAGGAAGAGGAGGAGGAGGAGGAAGAGGAAGAGGAGGGCAGCTCAGTCGAGGAGAACGAGGAAGAGGAGGAGGAAGAGATCGCGCATGACGGTGTCCACACCGCCGAGTCCGAGGAGGTCCCTGCCTACACCGCTGGCGGCTCTTCGGCTGTCGAGGTCGGAGCTAACGGATATGCCGTGAGTGAATTGCACTGAAGATCGTTAGTGCTTGCTGACTGTTCGGTATAGGTTGACAAGAAGCCCGGCCAGCCTCAGCTCGGCTCGGAAGTGTCTGTAGGCAAAGAGTCTTCAGTCGGCCACCAATTGTCTCGTAAAGAGGAGAAGGCGCCCGCACGTGAAGAAGAAGAAGAGCCCACAACCGGTGAGGCTTCCCTCTCCGCCCCCGCTCCCACTTCGCTCGAGGAAGAAGGTGCAGGTGCCATCAGCACAAATGATGCCGCCTCGCCTGAAGAGACTCTCGGCGAGGTCGCGCATGCTCCCCCATCGGTGTCAGGTGACTCGCCTGCGCCAGACGCAGCGGCCGACCATGCCCCTGAGGAGTCACCTTCCGACGAGAAGCCTGCCTCCAAGGGGTTGCTCGGCCGTTTCACCGAAAACATCACCGGCAAGAAGTGATCTCGATCTCGAGTAAACACAAAAAAAAAACACTGCTGGCCTATCCACCTGCACCTTCACCTCCTTGACCGACTATGTTACAAACACATACACGATTTCCGCATTTCATTTTGCTGATGATTCTCTTTGCATTGTGTCACCTACAGCCGACGAATAAAGTGGACCGCTCTCATTGATGTAGCTCGCTAGCTTGCTTATAAATGTGGACATTTGTTCTTTCTCTGTTGATAGTGTCACCCGAGCGATTTACAGCGATTCCCTCCTATAAAGTTTTCCAAAGTTCTGTTCCCTGCTCTCTAGTTTGTCGTGGTTGAGAATAAATCTTTTAATGCATACCGTCTGAAAGCTTGTAGCTGCGTGCCATCGTTCTACTCGGAGTACGGTGTGCGAGTATGGTGCGTGAGTATGCGTGTGCGATGTGAGCTGTGCGAGAAGAGGAATACATGTACCGGTTAAAACGAGCGGCTGTTATACCCGAACTCGCATCTACGCTGTCATACTTCTCTCCCTTCACCTAATTCTTATCGATCAATCAAGCTGTATCATCTTGCTTCTGACAGCATCACAGCCAAAGACTGCCAGGATGTCAGCCAAGGTGGCTACGAGAGGCCCTCTGATGTCCTCAGCGCAACGGGAACTGCTTCACTCGCGCGTCCGAGGGTTATTGGACGGATACATCCGGTATCGACCAACGTTCCAGCGGGGCTTGACAGCTGGTTTCGTGCTTTATTGTCTGGGGACGACATACGCTTCGCTGACTGGCAGAGGCGCTAAAGGGGGGACTAAGGAGCGCGCAAGCGGGAGAAGGGGGAGGGGTATGTCATCGCTCGTCATCCATCACTATGTTGTCGTATACAGAGCTGAAGGGCTTACTGTCATTGGGTTGAGATAGATTCGAAGAAGAAGGCGATATCAATCAACGACCCGCTCTTCCATGTGCGCCTGAAGAAATTACTGCGTATCGTGATTCCGAGTTTGAGAAGTCGTGAAGCGGCTATGCTCGCGCTCCACTCGGCTTTCTTGGTAGGAAGGACTGGCCTCAGTCTATACGTTGCTGAGCTGGATGGGCGGTGAGTCGCTCTCACACTTGTTCTGAATTACCTGAGAACTTGATCTGATGATTGCGCTACGTTATACGCTGTGCGACTCGCAGGATCGTCTCGTCCCTCGTCACTGCGCAGCCGCAGGTGTTCCTCCTCAACCTCGTCAAATGGCTTCTCGTGGCTGTTCCAGCGACCTATACCAATTCGATGCTCGAATACCTCCAGTCGGAACTCGGTTTGGCTTATCGCACACGGTAAGTCGCTGCCATCCCTAGCTCCCAGTGAAAGTACGGCTGCTGTGACCTATTCGTATCGTTGACTGATAACTTGCCACTCGCGTATAGACTGGCGAGACACGCCCTGGGAACATATCTCGATCCTCCAGATTCTACTATGGCAACGAGAGACGACACCGACGTCTCGGGCGAACAGCTCTTCTACAAGCTCGCGAACCTCGACGACAGGATCAAGAACGCAGATCAGTACCTTACCGTCGATATCCAGCAGTTCAGCACCAAATTAGCGGAGATATACTCTAATATCGCCAAACCCGTATTGGACGTCATGTCAGTGTCACTCGCCTGATCTCACCATCGCTCAAACTAATATGATACGCTGGGTGATCCTTATGATAGACTCTACAACTACCAATTGTCTAGAAACGTCGGAGCCGAAGGCCTCGTCATTCTCACCATCCTGGTTCAAGCAAGTGCAGGATTGCGTGAGTGGGGCTTCTGTCGGATACAGAGAGCACAGGACTGACTCCTGAATTAGTACGAGCAATCACACCCCCCTTCGGTACTTATGCGGCACATGAAGGTGAGTCTCCCGTGCACAGACGCGAACCATGGCTTAATCTACGTGATATCAATCAGCCACTCTCGAGGGAGAGCTACGCTTCACACACTCGCGCCTGCTCGAATCAGCCGAGGAAGTCGCTCTCTACCATGGTGAAGAATACGAGAAAAACGTTATTGAGCGAGGGTACTTTGCGTTGGTCAAGCATGTCAATCGCGTTCTGCGCATTCGCGTCTGGCACGGAATGGCCGAAGAGGGCGTTATCAAGTGGCTCTGGGGTAGTCTGGGCTTGTGTATCTGTGCTATACCGGTTTTCGCGGGCGAGATGCTGGGTATGAAAGGCGGTGATATGGGGTCTCGAACAGAAGGTGGGCTCTTGTACTATCCTAATCACAGATGCGTGCCAAAGGAAAGATAACTGATTGAAACACGCAATAGGCTTTGTCACGAACAGGCGGTTACTGTTATCGTCGAGTGACGCGTTTGGTCGGGTCATGTATAGCTACAAGGTGGGATCGCATCACGACTTGATTGAGGGATGGATCGCAGCTGAAAGGGTGCTCCTAGGAACTTGCCGAGCTCGCTGGATACACCGCTCGCGTATCTGACCTTCTGGACACGATGGAAGAGGTGAAACAAGGGAAATATCAGAAGAAGCTAGTCAGTAGCGCAAGTGTCGAGGACAACGCCAAGAGTACGTCTGCCCTCATCGATCTGCTACACACAAAAGTCGATGCCTCCAATCGCTGATATCGCCCGTCAGTGCTGCAAGGACGAGGCAAGATTATCGAATCTGACGAAATACGTTTCGACCAAGTGCCCTTGATCAGTCCTAACGGGGATGTTCTGGTCAAGTCGATGAGTTTCAACGTCGAGCCTGGGGTATGTCAGATGTGTCCAATGCCTTTAACCATAATTTGCATATTAGCTGATCATGCTTGCAGAAACATTTGCTGGTGATCGGTCCTAATGGCTGTGAGTGTTCTGCAAACAATCTCTGTGGCATCTTCACCCACACATTGCTGATGTCAGTCGTAGGCGGCAAGAGCAGTCTATTCCGTATTCTCGGTGGACTCTGGCCGGTATATGGTGATTAGCCAGCTCTCACAAGATAGACCACGGCGTAGCTGACGGCATCAAGCAGGCGGTACCGTGTACAAACCACCTGCCAGATCATTCACCTATATCCCCCAAAGACCGTATCTCTGCACGGGGACATTACGAGATCAGATCATCTACCCTCATTCCCACGCCGATATGGGCGAAAAGGGGGTATCAGACGATGATCTTCTGAAGATATTGCATGTAGTGGAGATGGGACATGTGGTCGAGCGCGAGGGCGGCTGGGACGCTGTGCGCGAATGGCGGGATGCGTTGAGCGGAGGTGATAAACAGCGGATAGCCATGGCACGTTTATTCTATCATAAGCCCAAGGTCAGTCCCTTTCCCGCTCTCTCGTACAACTGAGTATCGCAGCATCCTCTGAAATTCCCTTGGGCCGCAGTACGCCATTCTGGACGAATGTACGAGCGCTGTAACGCTGGAGATTGAAAAGGTCATGTATGATCATGCGACTGGTATGTCCCTTGGTCACTATCATCGACGCTGGGTGCTGATACAGAGTATGTAGCTCTGGGTATAACATTGATGACAGTCAGTCATCGTCCTTCACTATGGAAGTACCATTCAATGGTCCTGCAATATGATGGGATGGGTGGCTATATCTTGTGAGTTGATTCCCAATCAAAACTTACTTGTGCGGGAGGGAATTTGACTAAAAGACGCTATGCGCGACAGTACGGAACTCGACGCAGAGCGCCGATTAGCGCTTCAAGAAGAGAAACAGGATCTGGAACACAAGTTGCTCGAAGTGCCCAAATTGCGCATCAGGCTCGAGGAGCTTAAAGCTGTCAAAGCGGAGAGGGAGAGAGCAGGTCTCAGTTCTGGTAATATCGCTGGTATGGCCTTTGCGTAACCACCATTCGACATATTCGCATGGTGGTCAGATACAGGACTGTGGTATGATTATAGCGAGTGGTCAAGTGATGCGGCGGTGGAACCGTTGATCAGAGTGTACTATCACTTGTACACTACTGTAGATTCTGCGTTGTACGAATTGTCATTGTAGTTCATGCACAAATGCATGTAGATCATGCATTCTCGCACCGAGTAACGCCTGGCCCAGTTGTATAACATCTCTACTTCACTGTCGACGACCACAGCCTTACAGCCTAAGGCTTATAGCTTACAGCAAAGGCTCAACATCGATCTCCAAGCTGGAGCACGGTCTGACCAATTCAAAGTTACCCAAAACTGAAGGATGGAGGATACCGAGCGAACCAATATTGATATCCCTTGACCAGGCGTTGTCTGCTCCAGAGACCGAGTCGGGCAAAGCCGACTTGAGGCCCGAGGCAAGTGTCTCCAGGGCGGAAGTCGTGGTGGACGGTGCTGATGACGGTGTGGGCTCAGTGGCGTTGACGTTGGGTTTGGCTCTGTAATATACGTGCGCAGCTCGGCCGGGGAGGTATGTCGGGTCTACGAGACGGTTCGATCAGCTATTGCGATTGTATGTTCCAACGTAGCGGATAGCACGAAGCACGTACCCTCCGCAGAAGCGATATAGTAGCCGTACAGCTTCTCGCTCTCCTTGCGCTCCAAGAACGGCACGCCTAAGATCTGCATGATACGATCTAACAGACCATGCGCAACCTCAAAGCCCGCTTTCCTGTCCATGTAGACAGCACACAGTCGCCTGTAGTTTCGAGATTGTCGTTCGGCCGTTGGATCCTGCACGGCCACATCGGACACCTCGAAGATCTTCATTGGTAATGGCAGTGCCTTGTTCTCTCGGGCCGTCTTCAGCATACCGGGCAACAATGAGGTTCGGACGACTTGGTATTCCGTCGATTTGGGGTTCGCGAGGTGGATCGCGTAGTGGCCCGGATCAGGTCGGTTCAACCATGCAAAGTTCTCGTCGTGGGAGCACTGCACAGGACTTATTAGCTTATTACTTGCACCAAAGATGTACTGCGAAGCTCACCAAGATCAGAGGCAACGCCTCAATCCATCCTGCTTGCGCGCACTCTTTCCTAATGACGTCGCCGAGCTTGTTCACGGGGAACGCCTTGGCAACGGTGTTGGTAGTAGGCATAGATTGGGGCAAGTTGTTGAAACCGTATGCGATTGCTGCGTCTTCCATGATATCGCACTCGTGCAAGATGTCAGGTCGAGTACAAGGAATCTCGACTTCCAGCAAGTCTGCGTCCGCTGTTGACGGCTTGGCAGAGAGGGACATGCGGGTCAGAAGGCTGCAGATCTGTTCGCGAGAAAGGGTAAGGCCAGTGGCCGCGTTGATGTACGAGGAGGAGGCGGTGGTGGAACGAGGTGCGACAGGAGGGGAGAGGTAGGAGGTGCCGTCCGGAAGGTGGATCTTCACGGGCTCAATGCTGTTCTCGAGTCAGCGAGAGGATCTGCGTGTGCGCAAAGGAGAATACGCACGTGAAAGGAATCTCGGTGTATTCGGCAAACATCGTAGCGACCATGTTGATCACGATATCACTGTATGAGGGGTCAGCTGGCAACTGGACGAATTGCAAAGACCGGCTCACAGTTTGGTCTTGTCCGTCGCTGTGGTGTCGATGAAGATGTTCTTTGTCTTGCCCGGCACGATCTTGGAATCTGCACAGGTGATTTCGTGTCAGCTACTCACGTCTGCACGTGCAAGTTTTCGACAAGCTAGCTCACGTTGAGAGTTGATGATGGGCGGCATCGAGAGGACCCTGTCTTTGCTATCGTAGATGATAGGGTACGCAGGGGCATCACGGATGATGTGGAGGTATTTGTTGAGATGTCGGTCGGTCTGGACAATTCATGCACATCAGCTTGGATCCCATCAATTACCATGAGGCGAAAAGCTGACCTCGTAGATGGTCATGAGCTCTTCTGCGGTATGCTCCGTGTCCTTGTTCAGGGGAGCGAACTTGATTTCTTTAGGATCCTTGCATTGATATCTGCAACACGCAAATTAGCAGCTATTCCTACTCGTCGGGTGACCGGCTGTGCAGTAAGCTGCGAAACATGTAGAACTCACCGGAACGGTCCCTCGATAGTGTCCAAGTCGTGAGTACCAATAGCGACGAACTTCCTTCCCCTGCACAAGTTCATGTGCAATTTGTCCTGGAGATCGATGAAAGACTCGTATTCAAGTTGGTTCATGGGTCGCGCCAGACGCAGGACGGCGGAGGCAAAGTACGGTCGGAGGGGAGATGTCTGCCCCAGTGCCATCAGAGAGTCAGCACTAATCGCACGCATGAGAAAAACGGAGTATGCGCACAGATGGCTCAATGTAGACTTCCTGGATCTTTGCGGGTACTGAGAGGGTGTACGTCGCAGGCTGCTCTTTCTCCAAGAAAATACGAAGCGCTCGAGCCAATCCTTCCAGGCAGAGGAGATCGTACCTGATTAAGTTCAGTTGCCCACATCGTTAGCATTCAGCTGCGATTAGCAGACCAGAAGATAGGGACACGCACCTGTTGGCGGGAATCTCTATCTTCAGTTGCGGGGGAGGCGTAGGCAGGCCCTTCGCTCGCGCTTCATCGACATCGTTGGTGGTCTGCAAACCACATTAGTCTGTCAGCTCTATCACTCCAGCAGAATCCTTCAATGTGAAAGCCCAACGCACGTCCTCGTCAAGCTCGATACCAAAGTCAAAGCATAGTTCGTCGAACTCCTGAGTAGCTGCGAGCGACATACACATCAACTTGTGCACTCGGAATCAGGATATCACACCAAATACATCTGCTCCGTGCTCCAAAAGGACGGAGTCTGATGCAAGTAGTCTTTGATATGACGATCTATCACTCACAGTACTCCCTCTCCAAACGACGATACAGCTCAGCTTTGTCAACGGTGATAGTGGGCTACTTGTAGAGTCAGCAAATGAATGGTTCCCGATACGCAGCTCAGTGACGCACCATCTTGTCTGTCGGCCAGATGCTTCTTCTGCTTTGATGCTAACGCTGAGATGAGTATGCAAGTGTGGATAACCAATGAATCAATGTTGGAATGAGCAAAAGTCGACTCAAGCTACGAGCAACGAGCAACGAGCAACGAGCGAGTCGGACTTTTTTGTACCCAGTGCTATCTAATAACGGAAGCAAATACTGTACTGTTATCCACTCGCATCCCTCAGTGGCATCCAAGTCTCTCTGTATCATCTGTCAGAACCGGAGATGCGGACCACGACAGCGTGTGTCACGCGCAACAGTCGCGAATATAGGTATCGAAGCAGTATCCAATGCATGGAAGAGAATCCTTTTGTCCCCTTTATAGAGGTTCACAACTCGAAGCGCTCCTCTCCCTTCCTGCCACCATCTGACGATCTGTCGCCTCTCGTCTATAGCGTCCCCGCTCCTCGAATGCCACAACCATCTACTCCTTAAGCTTGTAGCCGACGAGATGACGCCTGCCGATAATCTCGCCGATGGAGAAGATACCGTATGCCTCGAGAGCCTATGCGACGTGATCGATCGCGACCGGCCGACAAATCGCAAGTCGTTTTCATAGTAATTCAGCAAGTAATGAGGATAGGAATAGGTTTATGGCCAGGTCAGCGTCCATCTCGCAAAGAGTTACCACTCTCACTTACAGCAACACCCAGACCTGCCCATGCACCGGTCTTCAGCACCTCCCTCCAGTAACCGAGGTTGGTGGCCCTTGACCAGATGTGAGAGTAGGCACGAGCCCACGAGCTCATGTCGAGAGGTGGGGCGAGCTTCTCGGCCTTGTACACTTGACGAGCGAGGGAGGAAGCGACTTTGGCGTTGTACACGAGGGGTTCGCGGTAGCCTAGAAGTCGAACGTATACTCAGCATATTGCACACCAAACAGAAATTTATGGCGTGTAGCAGATCTCTGTGAACGATCTGCTCGGATGACAGATGACTCACCACCAAGCATGGAACCGACACGCTCTCCTACGGGTCCAGCGACGCGCTTGACGGTGGCTGCGCTCTGTGCGTAGGCCTTTTGTGCGCCCTCGACGGCCTTTTGGACATTGGGGTTGTCAAGAGGAGACGAGGATGAGGAAGCGGATGAGGATGAAGAGGAAGAGTTGAACCGACGGCCGGCGGCACGGGCGGCGGAGCGGAAGGCTTGAGGGCGCATTGTGTGGGTTGGTTTTCAGGTAGATACGAGGAGACGAGTAATCGATGTTGTGTAGCTGTTAATGTGTATCGGAGAGGTCGGGAGTGGACAGCGTCAAAGTGGGACAGATGGGTTAGCAAAGAAGTAGTAGGGACGCGGATATAATCGGTATTTCCGGACATGTGGCACTTTGTAAATACGCCATCAAGCCAGTGCCAGTGCCAGTGCATCGTCAGCACTCGCCCGAGTTACAGCAACCCATCTTCTACCCCTTTCTATATCTTCAACCAATACCACCTTATCGTCACTACGCTTAGCACAATCACACGGGCTAGATGAACAACCCAGCAATCACCAACCTCGTTGTCTCCCTCGGTGCCATGCAAGGTAAGTTCCTCGCCGCGCTGCTCGCTTTGGTGGATAACGCATGCTGAACCCGTCGTTGTCATGTCCAGTGGCCCGAAAGATACCCATGGACAGCCCCGAAATCATCAACTACCTCCGTATCGGCTACGTCGGCTCGCAATTGTTCTCCCTCGCTCTGTACTACTTCGTCACTCTCAAGGTGAGCTCTGTCATGATACCCAATGATATCATCAAGCTGACGTGGTCTCGCCTATTGCCAGATCCGGAGGAAAAACGACCTCACCGTCTTGAAATATGTCAACCCCGCGTCGCCTATGGTAAGTGCCGTTTCAGCACCCCTATCTTCACGTACGATTGAGAAGTCGCGGCTCTCGACCGCCTGCCATCCCCGACTCCGTCGCACTCATGCTGACCTCACTGCCTCCGCTCTTCGTAGCAACCCGATGCTAAGCCCGAGCTCGTCCAAACCACGGTCAAGGACTATGACCTCGCCGAGACTGGCAAAGCCATGAGGTCTTTGTTCATGGTGCGTACAGCTCTTTTTTTGCGTGTCATCCTGGTGCTAACGTCTTCTTTACAGGGTATCGCATTCATGGCCTTCCTCGTGAGTACTCGCGTCTCAGCTGCCAGAAGAGTAATTGGTTCTTCGAGCTCAGCTGACCTCGTCTCACTCAGCACGGCTACCTCAAGTACACCCAACCGCTGTTCATCCAAGGTCTGATGGGTCTCAAGTCGACTCTCGAGTCCAACCCCGCCAAGCTCCACTTGTGGAACTACAAGGCCGAAGGCGACCTTTCTCGACCATTCAAGGCCGCAGGTGGCCTCATGGAGAGCTTGACGGGCAAGACTGCCGGTCCCCAGACTGACGCTGCTAGCATCAAGGCCGCCGAGAAGGCTGGTGGCAAGTCCGAGTAGAGTGCGTCACAGCAAGGCCAGGCATGGGCGCTGTGATAGGGATATCAACGCGCGCGTGGCGGGAATCGGTCTTGGTGCGTGCCGTGTGACAAAGGGGATGGATATAGCAATATTAGTGGTATACAGTCCATACACTGTTTCGTGAAAAATCATAGCTTGTATGCGATGCACGCTGATAATCTCTCATGTTTCGGTTGAATGTCATACTTTATATTCATGCAAGTACTCGTAGACTGACCCAAACCGAGTGCGCGTACTATACGTCTCGCAGCCCCACCCACGATGCTCAAATCCCTTGTCCGCCTGCACCCGCACCGATGGATGATCTACAGCGTTCACGCCCCATTTCCAAGCGATTCAACGAACCATGCTTCTATCCATGCCCATACCCCTGGCCCGCGTGACCGCTCAAGACATCCTTGAGCCCCTGACTGCTTTTTCTTCCTACCGAACCAAGACTGGGCGGAGGCATCCCCCTATCGGTCAAGGTGGAGACTTCTGAACTCATGGACATCGTCCTATTTCTGGAGTGATAGTGAGGTGAAGTGTACCCCGACGTGGTGGGTGAGAATGAGGGGAGGGACATCGGTGGAGGTGAGAATGGCGATGTGAGGGAGGTTTGGGATTGGGTCCGTTGTGGGTCTGGAGCGGTGGGGCGAGTCGGCTGGCCTTGCGAGGCTTCCTTGAGCAGGAACTCAACGAATAGGTTGCTGAAGGACTACGAGTGGAAACGCGTGTCAGCCATGCACTAGACTACGTCTCGTACGACCGTGCACCGCTCCGACACTGGGCCGGCGGTGTTGCGAAGCGTCGAAGATCTGTGTCAGATAAAAGATAATGCTCACCTCGTTCATCGCCGCTTCCTCTTCAGCGCTGCGCTCCGCATTCTTGCTCGCAGCCTTCTTGGACCTCTCCTTGACGGCGCCATCTGCAGGCCCACCCTTGCGCTGCAGCCCGGCTTTCTCTCTCTCATTGTCGTCCCATGACAATATTGTTGACAACAGTGAGAGCATCTCGAAACGCTTTGTATCTGATCGAGAGGTCGTGAGGAAGGATAGCAGGATATTTGTGACCAGTCGACTGAGCGTGAGACACGCATATTAGCGATTTCGCTCGGCATAATGAAGACTTTGAGATAACATACCGGTCAACGTTGTTATCGGACGAGTTCTTCCTCAGTCGCCGTAATGCCTCTGTCAGGTGCTCGTTGTTCACGACAGCTGTAGGGCGGTGTCTCCGTAAGCTTTTTCCCACCAATTATGCGAAACACGAGGCTGTGGAGTAGAACTAAGACTCACCGTCGTGCCTCAACTTGGCTATCAGCTGATTCTTCTCCCTCGTTTCCTTCTCCAGCGTCGCAGAGCGAGTAGCGTTACTGGACGCCTCTGAGAGTCTCGTTTCGGCATTTGCTGCGCGGAGCTTGAACTCTGATAAGGAGGTGGCGGCTAGACGCAGCTGAGTCTCCAGCTCGGATGTAGCTTGACGTAATTCTGAGTCTTTGGCTATGATCATCGTTGGATCGAACATCATCAGTAAGCTATCCCAAGTCACGTTCATTGTGTAAGCAGACTCACCCGCTTGGAACTCGCTCAAGACGTCTTGGAGGTTATCCGCTCTTTCCCTCTCCATCATGAGCTCTTCCAACGCTCTTTCCAACTCCCTCCGCTCCTCGCGCTCGCGCCGCTCGACTTGCCTGACCTCCTCTTCCATAATCTCCCTCCGCTCCCTCTCCCGCCCAGCCTCGCCTTCCCATTCTTCTCGCTCCAACCGCAGTCTCTCCATCTCACCGCGCAACTCCCTCATCTCCCGAGTCAACGACAGGACGTCAGAGCTCGACGAATCGGACTGCGAGCGCAATTGCGATAATTGCGCTTGCAGATTCGCCGATTCTTGCGATGCCGATTCGAGCTCGGATTGTATTGTCGCTATGGATGATTGGAGAGCTGCATTGTCGTTGTGGAGCGTATTGATCGTCGTTTCTCGTCGATCTAATTCTTCCTATCAACGCAAACCATTTTCGTCGTCAGCTCGCATTCGGTGGATCTGAAGCAGAGATACGCACCGCGTCTTCTTTCAGCTTCTCACCAAGGGTCGTGCGCATCCCCGTAAGTTTACCAAGAAGCGACCTATATTGATTGCTCAAGGCATCCTTCTCGCCTCTGGTCATTGCGAGCTCATGTTCGAGCTGCGCGATTCGCTCCACGTCTGTGGGCTCGTCAGAGGACCGCCGTACAGCTTCATCTTCTTGGGCATCGGGAATGGTAGACGGTAGAGGCGGTGAAAGGGCGGATGATGGGCCGGCAACTGCGTTCGCGCCGGTATCAGGCGAGCTAGGATCGCCATTATTGTTGATGTTGACGGTCTTTGCCGGATCGTCGGCCGCAGAAGCCTCTTCGGCGGACATCGTCGTTGTGGATGCAATCGATCAGCGCTCTACCGTAGCATGAGTCTCTAGTGCCGTATGACTGTCGTCGTTGAGCAGGTTGAAGTGTATATGGTATGACCGAAAAGTGGATATACAACTTGTGAAATGAGATAAGTGGTCAACGTGACTGTCAACGTGAAAGACGCGCAGCGAATATTTACGAGAGAATATGAGAAACCAGTTCCCATATCCGGAACACGACACAACTATACGTGTTTGACCTGTTCTTGCACTGGCACTTGCATAGCTTTTCAGCAGTCAGCAGTCAAGGCTCACGAACAGGGCAAGGTGTCGTCCTGCCGCGCATAGCAAGATATATACCCTGCATAGGCGGTGGTCGAGATCATCGTTGGCTCACGACGATTCGAGAGGGTTCAACGCGCGTGATCGGCTCGGCGGAAATCTACCGACATCCGACTACCGGCACATCACATCGTCAGTCGACTTCAGACTGTTCTTGAGAGCTCATTGCATTGCATCACGGTTGCTCTGTTTGGACCGAGAGGCCCATCTACTACACGATGTCCTCGTTGATACGGAAGAGCTCGAGCGTTGTCATCCGATGTTTCCAGCGGGTTGAGGCTTGTGCGGACTGGGCGACGGGTGCCGCAGGACCGTTGTTCGTTGGGTTCTGTTGGATCCTGATAACATCTGGTGGTGTTGCATTCTGTACGTCGGCCGGCGTCTCTTCCATTCCACCAATCAGTATGATAAGCGGTGCTGACTGTACTTGGCTCAATATGCGGTGCTCTCGACAGTCGACGTGGTAGTGCGGGACCTTTCGCCAATAGGTCTACTGTTCATATCGCCATTACTATTGTTTGTCCCTATAAATATGTATGGGCAATACTATCTCGTCACGCACGTACCGCCGGGCTTCCCCGCTCCTCGGGCCGGAGGAGAAGATAAGGATATAAGATGGTTGGTCCATAGTCCGTCGAGTTTATGGACAGCGGAGAAATGGGGGTATCAGCGGAGGAACGCTAGAGCTCTCACTGGCAATGGGGGCGTAGCGGTCGGCTCGAATTGGGGTATGGCAGAGACAGCGAGGAGAGTCAAGAGGTGTAGGAAGTGTGATGGACCGAAACCCGAGGTAAGCCGTGACCACTCTCCTGGCGTGGAGCCATGTACGAATCGAGCTGATTTGCTAGTAACCGTCCATGGCTCAGCGAACACATCACTGCTCTGTGTGCAAGCGGTGTATCCTGCTCATGGATCATCACTGCCCGTGGATCAACGGATGTGTGAGTGGACCGATTCTCATAGGCTCATCAACCATGTAAAGCTGACAGATGACGCCTTAGGTCGGACTGCATAATCAACGCCATTTTGTATTATTCATGTGAGTCAGCCTGAAGCGCTCAGCAATAGTAGCGAGCTTACAGCGTGCTTGCAGGGCTTGGCTGTCAGTCGGCTGCTGGTCGGTCTGCGCGCTGGGATACAAGCAGTTTCTGGATACGTTTGATTACCGAGCCGAGGTGTGTCAGGCGCCTGAACGATTTCAGTGGGCAGTCTTACTGATAACGGTTCACATATCAGTGGCCACCCTATACCCCTCGGCTGGCTTACACGCTCATATACGTTCTGTGTATTGCGATAGGTACGTCTCGTTATTCCAACTCGCGAGATACGGGAAGCGTATGAGCTGATACCGTGAGGGATCGATAGGTTTCGCCGTGCCAATTCTCGCTTCTTGGCATTTGTACATGGTATCGAAAGGCGAGACGTCTATAGAATCTCACGACAATACCTATCTCGAAGGCCGAGCGCGTGCAGAGGGCTTAGTGAGTGGATGGTAGTATCGGAACTCGACGGTCATGCTGATGGAAGGACAATAGATATACCTTAATCCATATGATTTGGGCCGGAGACGGAATCTTGAGATCTTCTTTAATCTCGGTTCGATAGGATAGTGAGTACTATCATAACTGCCTTCGAGTACAAACTGATGAAGTTCTGCTTTCCATGATGTAGTTCCCCGAAAACGCTATTATTCCCATTCCTCATCCCACCACAATCGAACGGCTGGGCATACCCGCGTCGACAACTACCAGCCGCATCATCAAATACAAAGGCATCGGCAGACCTACACGTACCAGAATTAGCAGACGGGCTGATCTCGGCTACTGCCACGACGTACGGCTCGCACGCTGAAGATGGTCAAGGGGGTTATGTCATGGGTGATGATGGGAGTTTGACCGATGATGAGGAAGGTGGCGGAGGGTATATGGACTGAGATGTGATGGTGGACATGCTCTATCTGCGTAATTGCAGGAAGCTATATGGCCGATAATACAATGACATGATGCTGACTTGGCATGACAAGCGTACATGGCACGCGGCTGATCATTGACTGATTACTGAGTACTAATCTATGCCGGGACCGTCAGCTGATGGCCTACTTGCCTTGAAATCGAGCATAACCGTCATGTGGATGTACTGATGCATAGGGGTCAAAATGGTATACCGAGACGATCGCACAGCGATACCGTGCACTGAACAATCAAGGGAGACTACGCGATCAGAGGTATCTACAAAAGGAAAATGGAGTTACTGTCCCGCCAAGCGGCGCGTGGTGAACACCGCGCGCGAACTCATGCGTACTCGGCTCAGGCCAAAGTGAAGCCAGTGATAGGTGGGTCGCCAGAGATGCTTCCTGCGTCGCCGCCAGTGACGGTGAGGCCCGACCAGTCCCACGTGCCCGTGCACGAATCAGAACCGCAGAGAACGTACACCTCGTCGGCGCCGCTCTCGACCGAGACGGCTGCGAAGATGGGCTCAGTCAGTAAAGCTTTTACGGTGTTCTCTTGCGTAGCTTGCTGAGAGGAGCGAAAGGAGGAATTGAATGGACTCACTGTTGCCCGACGTAAAGCTAACATCGCTAATCTCGATCCCGTCAGTGGCCGTGCCGGTCGGCGACCCATTCTCGTAATCCTGCTCAATAACGACCCCATACTCCGTGATGCCGGAGATGGTATTGTCCGTGTAGGTGATATCGGAGACGGACCCGTCGGTGGCTTCGTACACGGTCTTGATGCGAAGCCCGTTGGCGGAAGATACCACGGTGTTGTTCGAGATGGTCACGCCGGACACCGTCTTGTCGGATTTGATGGAGCCCTACAGTACACGTCCAGTAGGAATGGGTCAGCGACTGTCCTCTTGTGTATTCCCTTCATCGAAGGGAGGTATGTCGAGTGGGGGAGATTGGGGAAAGCTGGTGCACGGGACTCACGATGCTGATGCCGTGTCCACCGGAACAGTAGTTGTTCGAGAACGTAATGTCCGATCCACTATTGATGGCCAAACAGTCATCTTGGTTATAACACCTATTACCAGTCAATGTAAGACTAGAAGCCGAGACGTCGACTGGTGCGCATAAAGCGAGGATCATATCAGCTTGCTTCTACGTATGTAAGGTTTGAGTAAAGAGGAGACTCACAGCAGTCGGTATTATGGCCAAGAGCATCTCCGTCACTGTCGGTCTCGTCACCATCGCGGTTATCGATCGTGATACCGGAGATGGTCAGGGCGTCGTCGTTTCCGATGGAAAATGCTTGAACGGGACTGTTGAGTACCGTGAGGTCCTAAGGCAGAGGGTCAGCAGTGATACTACTGTATGGTGTATCTGAAGAGGAGTAAGAGCAGCTATTGACTTACGGAGAAAGCACCGCTCATCTTAATCTTCATCATTTTCTACAGTATCAGTACGATGATCAGCCACAATCCCATAGCGCAGCCCGTAAGAAGACGAGAGCTCGAGAGAGCAAGGATACTTACAGGCTTGGTGACGCCGCCGTTGGAGCCTTCGCCATCCCAGTAAGTCACTCCTTGGCCATCGAACGTGTAGCCTGCGCGTCGAGCTGAGCCAATCTCCTTTGATCTGGGGAAGGGAGAGAGAGTACTTACCGTTTCCGTTGAACGTGATGTCAGACCCGTCAATGATGAACATCGGACCCTCCCACTCCGTTCCACCGGTGAATGTGACGTCGCCCTACGCTCATCATACTGTGTCAGAGATTATTCATACTGTATAGCAAATATAGCAGAGCCAGCAGAGACTTACAGCGACAGTGACGGTGATTCCGCTCGAGAGACTGGAGAGATCAAGCGCCTCACCAGCTGGAACAGTGATCGCCTCAAGGGTGATATCGCACCCGGAACTAACGGCGTCGTCGACATCGTCGTAGCTCGAGATGGTCGACGTGCATCCGGAAGAACCGGAAGTGGCGGCCAGGTCCGAAGTGGCCAGCGACGTAGTTGACGAAAGGGCAGACGCCGTGTCGGTGCTGGACTCAGTGGCTGAGGCGGTGATAGTCGACGAAGAGATCAATGTAGCACTGGCCGCTGCGCTGCTATCGGAGGACAGACCGGACGACGTCGCAGTCCCTGTGATAGAAACGCTATCGGCACCGGTCGAAGTTGCGGTGCTGTCCTGCGAGGGTGACTCGGTAGACGAAGCAGCAGCAGACGTCGAGGTGGAGATCGCCTCGGTCATTTCGTCCGAAGCGGCGCTGGAGGTCGCGAGTGAGGCACTGGCAGAGGACGCGGTGGCGCTGACGACAGAGACCGAGGAAGCAAAGGCCATGGTGGAGGTGCGCTGTCCTTCCGGTCGGGAAGTGGCGTCTCCTTGACCGCCCGCAGTGAAGCTCTGGCCACCTCCGAAGGACGAAGTGCCGTTGTTACCACGACCAGTGCTAGTGGAATTGGCGAAATTGCTAGTCGAGGCGACCCCACAACCTTTACCTGAGGTAGAAGTGGAATTGGAGTTGCGAGCATCGGCGACTAGGTCCGTACCGTTAGTGGCGATGGCGGTGGTGGAGTTGCCGTACGCATCGTAGGTACCGTGGAGACCAGGTCGAGCACTGCTTAGGGTAGAGTTGAACGGAGTGGGAGGAGTCATGATAGAGCTGGAAGGCTGGTTTGCATCTTGTCTCTTGCCCAGCGGGGACGCCGTGGCGGTCGAGGCGAGGAGCGGCAGAAGCGCGAGAAGAGCTTTAGTGGAGATCATCGCTCTGGTTGAGTGGACGGCGAGTCAAATTGTACTGAAGCTGTAGAGGAGAAGGAGGGGGTGTGGTCGACGGTCTTATCAGGAGAGTCTCGACGGATCAAGGAGTGTGGGCAGTTGGCTGTGGACTATGGAGTAGAGTCGACCAAGGTGACGAAAAAATTGAAAGAGAGAAGAGAGGGGTGGGTGGAACGGGTTCGGTGCGAGCTGGGAGAACCTTCTTATATCTCTTACACGCAGCTCTCTGCTGTTACCTCTTTACTTCGTTTCTGCCCTATGCATATTTCAGACATGAAACGAGGTCAGAGGCGATGGATCCAGACTTTTATGGTCCAGGCACAGATGACGCTGGAGTGAGGATGAAACGCGGATTCAATCTTCTACGAATCGTCGCTTGCCTAAGATGGCATCGAATGAATGCATGATTGAAGCGGTGAAACGACCTTGTCGTCAAGAAAAGCCTAGAGACCAGGACAGCACACGCAGCAAGGAGCCCGGAGTCGATTTACATCTAGATGATGATTCGATTCCGTGAGAAGATGGCGCGCAGTGAGAGATGGTTGGATGATGATGCGCACTACTTCCGAGTCCAACGGTCTGTTTTGTGATCAACCGGCAGAGACAATATAGTGCGGAGTTCGCATGCGATGACTGCTCAATCTGCTCCTAGCTCAAAGGGTGTTACAGGATGATGACACAGGCACAATCATCATCCCAGCAGCATTACTCACACGGTTTTGCATCACAGTAGCCTTCTTTCAGGAGGATGCGAGGACTACCTCCGTCACTCATCCAGCCCGACGACGGCGCCGCAGAGATATGATGGGCTAGAGAGGTTGCACGTCGCATATCATTGCGATGGTGCCACGATATTGTATGTTGCCACTCGCCTCCACTCCGAGTGTTGTAATCTAATCTGGCATGACGTCGAGGGATACTACTTGCGTGTTTTCGTGACATTGCAATAAAACTCCCAAATTCCACCACAAGTATCTCCTAAACAGCAACGGAGCAGCGAGATCGACGCACTAAGAGCTCAAGATCAATATGGCACCACCAGACCCGACCCCAAACCGCGCCGCAATCCGCAAAACACTCTACGCCCTCCTGTCCCGCCTCTCATCCAACTCATCGACAATATGCCCCTCGCAAATCCCGAGGGCTCTGCACGATACCGCCCGTGGTCAATATCCAGATTGGAGGAGTATGATGGATGAAGTGCGCGATGTAGTCTGGGATGAAGTGTATGAGGGGCGCGTGGAAGTCACGCAGCGGGGAGAAGTGAGGGGCTTGGAGGAGAGGGAGGGGATTAGGGGTCCGATCAGAGTGAGGCGAGGGGAGGGTTGGGATCCGGCTCTGGCGGAGGAGTGATTCGGTGATTCGGCGAGTTGGTGAATTGGTACTTGGCCTGTCGCGTGAGTATAGACAGCTGTAAGAGATTGTGTGGCTGCTGATGAAGCGGTGCGAGATTAGGATGAGACCATTTGGAAACTCGCTCGCAATCGACCCGAATCGAGAACGAAATGTCGCCGAACATATCTTCGCTCGAACCCACCAGGCATATGGTCAACCCAACCAAGCTACTTCCCAGCCCGACTAGCACTGGTACACCTCTCCAGCCATCTATGGGCGATGGGCACCAGCCTCCAGCGAGAATCCAATGCGAAATGGACTAAGCGACGGACGTAGCTCGTACGCAGACGTGCTCGAAGGTTATCTCATGGGTAACGTCTCCAGCACGACCTACAATGGCACGCATGCATAGCCGGCCTACTATGCTCCAGCTCGTAGTAGACCCTAAAGCGAGCGATGAGAGGACGAGAATATCATATATGCTGACGCAGATAAGATGACAATGCTCATCGGCGTTCGATCGTGTATGCTCACCGAAGATGTGACGTGCGAATGGACAATCCCAATGAACCCTCCTTATCGAGTAAGCGCCGGCCCGCTTTGAGAGTACCCAGCGCACATCATCTTACCGGTCAGGCATGTCGCATACTAATACGTAGCACACCTCCTGCAGCTGCGCCATCGTCAAGGTCAAAGTCGATTGGATAATTACGACTGCTGACCATACCCCTTGATGATCGATGAACGTTGACTGACTCCTTTGACCCCTTGATACCATCCCCCATCTCTCCTACAATCACTCCGTGTTGTCTGATCGTATAGATCATCCGAGCGTTTTCTCCCACACCATCTCATATATCACTTATCACAAGGATAGTTATATCGCACTTGTCTATCACGCACTCGCATACCCTCATTCACACTCGAGCTCAAGCTCTATCGGGTCACTCTCCCTAGCTCTGGCAGCCCACCACACTCATCACACTCACAGCTCCTCAGCATCATCCCTCCCAGGTTCCCACTGCTTCGCAATCATCGTCGGATAGACTGAAATACTCAAAACAAATTCTACGATGCACCCGAACAAAGCCGTCCTTTCCCGCTCGACAGTCCTCACACCTCTCAGCCCGCTCAGCCCGCTCACTCCCATCGTCCCGCTGGCGAAGACCAAAGCGCTTTCTACCTCTACAGGGCTATCGATGACGACCACGTGCTCTCCTACTGAATATCAAAGTCAGAGTAGTCCAAGCTCGAGTATCGCGAGCGACGGTCTCGCAGAGTGTACCAGCCGACAAGGCCGAATTGAATTTGGGCATCATGATCGCGTGATTGTAAGTCACCTCCTCTCATCTGCTCTGCTCTTTACGGTATGCGACAATGCCGATCAATCCCGTTGGTAGGTCGTGTGAGCACTGTCTTTGGCTTGGAGAATAGCTGGGCTGGTCCCGCTCTCGTCTGCTTAGCTAGTGGTCCTGGAAGGGCAGGTTAATGCGTTTAGCTTTCTTTTGGCTGTCTCCTTTTCAACTGGTCTTGCGTATCTCATATGTAGAAACATGCCGTATCACACGAGTCAGTACACATGACAGTGAATGATATAAACGTATGCAGCTGTCATGCGAATCTCGACGACTGCACCTCCAATGTCAAGCGCATACCGGTCCGCAGACTCGGTGATGCATGTGGTGAACACCCAGACCTAGCGTACAATGATCCGTCTACTCGTCGTCCTCCTCCTCTGCGACCTCCTCCTCCTCCTCCTCGTCGGACTCCTCGGCGACGGCAACCTTGCCGGCCTTGTAAGCCTCGATCTTGGCCTCGACACGCTCCCTCCTCTGCTCCTTGGTGAGCTTGGCAGACCTGTGCTCCGAGCTCTCCTGCTTCCACTTGGCGGCGTCCTTCTCGGTGGCCTTGAAGGATGGGTCCTCACGGATGGAGGCGTAGGCGGCGGTGTAGATGTCCTCGATGTCGGCGGAACCGATGTCGTCAGCGAGGTAAGAAGCGAATTGCTTCTTGAATCTGTTTTGAGAGCATTGGATCAGCGAACCGATCTCAATACCATATTAAGGCTACCTGAATACTCACCGCTCGTCGTCCTCCTCCTCAAGAGACTCCATGTACTCGGCAACGTGGCCACCGAGAATGTACTTCTGGAGGACCTCGGCGTCGAGAGCCTTGGACTCTGGGTCGAAACCGGGGAAACGCTTCTCGCTGTGGGGGATGAAGATACCACCGTCCGAGGCACCCTTGAGGGCACCGAAGACACGGGCACCGGTGGAGGTGCGTCGGAGACCAACGTCGAGGTAGGCCTTGAAGGGGCGGGGCTCGTCGTCGCCGAGAGCCTCGGTCAACTCCATCTCGCCGGTGGGCTCAACGACACCCTCGTACTTGTCGGCAAGGCCGAGCTTGGTCAAAGCACGACGGGCGACGAGGAGACCGGTAGCGTAAGCGGCGGCCCAGTTGGTGAGACCGTGGCTGATGCCGTAGCGGGGGAGCTCCTTGGACGAGGCGTGGACAAGGATGACATCGCCCTGGAGCTTGGCGTAGGCGATCTGGCAGATAACCTGCTTGTTGGTGATGCGGACCACGAGCCTGTACTGTAGGGACGTGAGCATGACAGACCACACAAATTGATCAAACGGAACTGGTAACTGACCTTGGGGGAAGCGTACTTGTTCTTGGCCTGGGAGACGAGACCGCGCCTTTGCTGGTAGTCGGTCTTGCCCTCTCTCCTTCGCCTAGGCTTAACCTGGTACCTGGAGAACTACATGGAAGCGGACAAAGCGTCAGCAAAGGTCCAACACATCCATGCCGTTCCCTCCTTCCGTCCATCCGTCTTCCCAGTCGTCCCAATCACTCCCAACACTCCACTGCTCGCGCTGTCTGGTTGAATACTCACGTAGGCGTCGTTCTTCTGGAGCTTGACGAACGGCATTTTGTCGTTTTTTTAGTGTGTGGTTGAAGGATGGAAGAGGAAGATGAGCTCAATTAGAGGTTTTGCTTGAACGCTGCACTCTCACTCTCGCTCTGCGATTGCTGCTCTGCTCGACACACTGCCAACAGCCAAAAAGGTGACAAAATTCATAGCAGGAACAGTTTTCGGCATTTTCGTATTCCCACATAGATATTTCCGACAGATCGATCCGTGGCACATTTGCTACCGGGACAGTGTGCTCAGACACGTCATTCAACCTTTTCCGTTGTATGGCACTATGCTTATCACGAGATCACGATCATGCCTCCACGTTGGCTGACCACCTCGAGCTCTGACGCAAAGTCATAGTTGCACTTGTACGTGTTGCAGTCAGTTCATCAGCAGTCCGCTTGTCAGCTAGCACGCGATGCGATTCACGCTCCCATTCTCCCTTGTTGCTGCGGTGCTACCGCTCGCCGTGCAGGCGGGGATGTACGGTCAGCCAGTCTTGAACCTCGACGCAAAGACATTCAAGACAGTCATGGCGACCGAGCACGCGGCGGTAAGTGATGATCACTATCCCTCGGGGCAACTTCAGCTGTGTTTTGGCTCTCGGCATCCTCAGAATACAGCTGACAAGCCTCTGGATTACAGATGGTAGCCTTCGTGGCGCCTTGGTGCGGACATTGCAAGAACCTAGGACCGGAGTTTACTGCAGCGGCATCATCGCTCTCGCCGCTGATCCCCTTCTACGCTGTGGACTGCGACGACAGCGCGAACAAGCCGCTATGCGCGGATTACCAGATCAAAGGGTTCCCCACGATAAAAGCCTTTCCGCGCGCCGGGAAAGGCGCCGCGAAGGACTACAATGGCGAGCGGAAGAAGGGTGCTTTGGTGGAATACGCAAAGACGCTTGTTCCTGATCGGGTCAAGAAGCTGAGAGTGGACAAAACGGCCGAACCCGTACTCCAGTCCTTCCTTGACGAGGTGAGCTCATACTTCTACCCGCAGCAGTCGCGAAGTTGGCAAAAGCTCATAAACGCTCTCGAGCAGAAATCCGAGTTGCCCCATATCCTCCTCGTTCACCCATCGACTCCGTCCATCCCTTTCCTCTGGAAAGTTCTCGCGCACAGGCTATCGGGCAAGGTAGGCCAGCGCTCTTTCTCCGTCTCAATTCGATTCTAACAGTGTTGATTACAGGCACACCTCGGCTATGTCAGAGATACGACCTCCCATGCTGTCCTCTCGTCACTCGGCATCTTCGATCCAGCCGAAACGACCCGAGATGCGACTCGCGTCGTAGCGTGGTCAAGCGGCGCTCAGTCCCGCGCCGATCTATCACAGTATGATGGTGAGTGCTTCTACCATCGTGGCTAGCCCTGTGTATCTTGCTGACAGTCTGTTGACTCGTCACATCTCTGTAGGCGCGATGAAGTTCAACGCTCTGCTCGAATGGATCCAAGATTTCATAGGTGGCTCTCAGCCAAGCGGGGCAAGCGGGACAAGTGGAAAAGGGCAGACAGGACAGAAAGTCAACAAGGCTCCTGAACCCATACCCAAATCGGACACTGCTGGATCTGGGACAGCGAACGGGAATGGGAATGGGAACAACGACGCAGCAGCGCGTCGGGCCAAGATGGACGAAGCAGAGAGACGCGATCGCGAGCGTCGGGAGCGCGCAGCTGCCGCGGCTGCCGCGAGCAATGCAGATGCGGGTGAACCCGCAGCAGTAGTAGCAGAGAGCGGTACCCCGGTGGAAGATGCGCCCGAGGCCGTTCCGGGAGAACGAGTCGACGCGCCTGCGCAGCAACAAGAAGATGGGGAGCCGGCTGACCCCTCACCTCAACAAGGTGTTGAGATTCCAGAGTCGTTCGACGATTCTTATCAGGGCGATTCGGAAGTGACGCAGACTCAGACTCAGGGCGGAGCTGGTGTGGCGCACGAAGAGCTGTAGTGGTCTACATGCTCCATGCATCCTTCTTGTACCCTGTACCGCCAGCTACGCTTGCCACCCCGCACAACTCACTATCCATATCACATCAGTGAGCCAAGGAAGACCTGACGAATCTCTCGCCCAGTCTGTTTAGTTGACATGTCAAGCAAGTACCACCGCCAAGCACACATAACGCATGTTCATTTTTGTCTGCAGATTGTTCTGATCCTATTCCGAGACTGATCAAAACCGAAACCGAAACCGAAACTACTAAGATACCGAATCAAAAATTGTCTCGTCAAGCACTCGCAGAAAGAAGCCTATACATCTTCACAGGCTTGTCACGACAGCAAAACACAAAGAAACGCACTAGGAACTAGACGAAGAAGGAGCCACCAACAAATGTAGCTTATTAAAGGATTACTTGAATTGCGTATGGTAATGAGAACCGAACTGGGTATAGGGCAGAGACCGACGAGTCCGTTGAGGGCACCACCAAACCGACCGATATTTACTTCTTGTCTTTGCGGGAAACGGCAGACTTGATCTAATTCAGGAATTCAGGACCAGTCGTTAGCATTATTTGAATCATGACAACTCTGCCAACTAAACCCACCTTATTCAGGAAACCAGACTTCTTCTTCTTCTCGGAGTCGGTGCCTTCCTTGGCATGTGAAGATCGGGCCGGGGTCGACGCGGGAGTAGAAGTGGCGCTGACTGGGGCAGGGGTTCCTGAGCCGACAGGAGCGGGAGCAGACACGGCGTTGGAGCC
>JALPCB010000146.1:0-48493 GCA_026538395.1 Cryptococcus sp. GC_Crypt_3
GCGTTCGTACCCGACCCAATACGCCACCACCATTCTCGCTAACCCGCGAAGACGCTCCACCGCGATACGTCCATTTCGCGCCCCATATTCGAGTCTTCGTGCCGGACGCCGAGGAGATGCCGCGCGGGATCAGGGACGCGGGTCTGGCTCATTGCGCCAGGGATTTATCGAAGAGTAGTAAGGCCTGCAAGTCGATCTTGCTCAAGCCTTCTGCTGCTCCTGCTCCCCCTCCTCCTCAGGAGGGCACGCCTGGGCATGCGGCGAGATACGATGGACGCGCAGTCCCGAGTGCAGAATCTGTTCCGATCAACATAGCCGCAGGAGAGGACCGCAATTCAGAGCTACCTCCGCCTACACGTAATCAGCGACGGCGATACGCTGTCCCCACCACCGAACACTTGGCACAGGCACAAGCGCACATTTCCCCCAATTCGTACTCTGCCGACTCGACGCTCCTCTGGCCAACGAACGTACAATCGTTTATACCCTGTACGACCTTATCAACCAGCACATCCGACCCTGCACCGAGGCTCGTGCCACAATCCCCAAGAGTGGATTCAGCCGCGACATCGCTCGTCATACGCCCGCATCATATGGGAATGCCGGCGGTCTCTGACACGGTGCTAGCGCGCGTCGATGGCAGACTGCAAGCGCTGGCTGAGCGCAGGGTGCGTATCGCGGTGGAGATCAGGCGCGAGAGCATGAGGGAGGAGTACCTCAATGGGCTCAATCCAGATAAGTGAGTGGAGAATGAGGTTTACTCAGGTTCCGTCTATATTGTAGTGGAGTATCTGGATTACACGATCCAATTCAACTTGTAAAATGCTGAGCATGCATTTGTAAAATGCTGAGCATGCATTTGAAGAGGGGAGATGATAGCTGACATACAGTAGTCATACTGCTTATCTTTGGATCTGAATGATGAATGCCACTTGGATGATACATTGTAACTACACCATGCCACACAGCCTAAAGTACACGATACAAGATACTGTCCATTATCAAGCCACCAAGCAATCAAGCGCATCGAGCCGCTGCTATCCACGCCACCATCATGACCGCCTCCGTCTTTTTACTCAACCTCGCCTCATCGTCATCTCTCCTGTCCCATTGATATTGGTCATCATGCCAATCTCTCCTGCTCCGTCTCCAATGGCACATCCAGCCTTGCACCGCTACTAGGGCTAGCTCTTCTTCTACTACTACTCCCTCCCCTGCCTTCACCTCCACTCTGCAGTCCACTGGACATACGCCTGCCACGAGAAGCAGCACCTGCCGACGATGCAGAAGAAGCCGTAGCACCCGCTGGGATATTGAAGTAATCGCTGGTGCGAATATCGTACATTGGCGAAGAATCAATGCGCATAGTCGATTGCCGTGCATTCGCAGATGGGAACGGTCCTGCCATTGCCATCGATAACGAGCGACCGCTGGTAGACGCTGACACCTTCTTGCTTAGTGGCGGGTGAGTCGTACCCATAGATGCGGGGTAAGGATAAGCGCCGGCGGGAGCCAGTGGATAGGTTTCGGAGTGCGAAGGAGGCGATAGCGGTTCGGGCTCGCTGAACAGCAATGGCTGGGCTTGTCGGGGCGATCGCGTGTGTCCAGGCGAGGCTGGATCGGAAAGATCCACAAGGGGAATATCCGTATCGTGTTCTGCACCATCGATAGTCCGATTCGCCGAAGACGCTCGGGCAGTCGAAGCGCGAGAAGACCTCCGATCCGCTCCGCGACTTTGCCAGCCCACCTCATCCTCCTCTGCCACTTCTGGTAGGTAGCCTAGACGGATCGAATCGTTTCCTTCCGTCGTAGACATCCAAGAATCGCCCTCAAAATCCGAGTACCCCTCAATCATACTCTTCTGCCTCGACGTCTCCTCATGCTTCTTGTGCCTAGACGATGTGGTGCTTATATCCGATTGGTGTCCAGCGGCACTCGGTCGTCTACGCGCAGTGTTGTACTCGACTACACCAGCTGCACCAAACTTCCGTCGAAGCCAGAACCACCATGCGCAGAATAGGCCCGCAGCAACAACGAAGAAGGCTACCACGCTGACAGCGGCTATCATGGCGGTGGAGACGACCTTCTTGCTCTCTGCAGCGGAGACAGCAGTTGTGGTGGATCCGGATGAGCCAGTCGAAGTACCGACTGAGCTAGCTTGTTGTGACGACGATACCGATGCGAGCGATTCATGCAATGATCGTACTGCGTAGAAGTCTTGCGACGCAACCGACGCGTTGGTAAGAGCAACAAAGCCGACTGTCGGTTGCCAAGTGACTTGTTTGTTAACGTCGGGATACTGGAAGATGGTGTAGACGTTCTTCATGAACGAGCTGCCGAGAATACTACAGAACTGTCAGTGTTTGTGCCGTTAGGGCACCTCATGATTACTCACAAGTCGCCTGTCTCGCCGAGGCCCGTCACATATTGGATCATACCGATACAAGTGGACTGACTGCTGTCGTCTGGGTCTGGGTAAGTCATATCGAGAGGATGAACAGGTATGGCCACACCAGCGATGGTGAAAGTGAGGGCGAGTTGCGTGGTACAAGGCATTCGGTCTGTTCGCAATTGTCAGCATGAGAAAAGCTCGTACTGCATACAAGTAACACCCACAAAGACCATCCGAGCTCATGCTGATGCCGTATGCCGAGTAGATCGCATCCGCGTACGGTCGGTATCCTGTCAGGATCTGTACACCGCCAGAGTCCAGTACCGCCAAAGGGCTCGACTTTGAGGAATAAACCTCGCTTGCGCCCAAAGTGATATCTGTCGTTGTCGCGCCTGTTCCGTCCTTGGCATCGTTCCATGTGGTAGCCGATACACTCTGAATCTGGACGCGCCAGTGGAGATATCCCGTTGTCCCCAGTGAGGGTTGGGCAATTATAGGTGTGTAGGGCGGCGAGCAAGGCGATGGACAGTACGTAGATGATATAGCACCGATACCGAATGTTGAAGTGGTACGAACATCCTCTAGCCGCGCGAGAGATAGAGTAAACAACCGCTGAGAAGGCGCCGAAGAGCCCGAGCCGAAAAGATTGTCGAGGAAAGTCGCACCGTCAGGGCTAGAACCCGTCGTGCCGCCTATGGCGTCCAGGATCGACGACGCATCGGGCACTGGCAGCTCGTCAGCGAAGCGATCGCAAGAATAAATTACTCCACTCACTTGCTAGACCTAAGACCCCGGTGAAATTTCCTCCAGACAGATCCTCATTGGTCACGGTATCGGCGGCAACTATCCATCATGCAAAATGAGCACTGCACCGTACGTAAAGGATTGCCTACTCACTGAATGCCTGATACCCAATGCCGAAGTCTCCGACCACCACTTCCTCCCAGTAGATGTCGCCATCAACCGCTCCGGACTCGTAGGTCAGATTAGACGAGACATCCGAATCGATTGATTGAGAGGTGTTGAAAAGGTATGGCGCCGATAAACAAGCTGAAGAGGTACATGTATCCGCTGCTACCCACTATCATGACACGGCAGAGAAACTTTAGCTTCGATCATCTCTCGTCCCCAGCTTGCTTGACTTACCATGTCCGAAGAGCCAAGATCCACCTGCATGTTCACCGTCTGAGGGTCCCCACCATCCCAATCTGATCCTGTTGCTCTTCGTTTCCGTTTCCTCTTTGAGGAGTCTGAATCTGAGGAAGAGTGCCCGAAATCCATCTGCACGCTGTACACCGCTTCCGTTTCGCTTGCGCAGGCTAATGTGAGATTGAGGATGACACCGGGTACGTAGACTGATTGACTGGCGGTTGCTGTCGCCGTACGGGAAGCTGAGTACGTCCACAATGAGGTGAACGTGGTTGTAGCTGAATATGTTGAGGTTTTGCGGGTGGTCGAAGTGCGACTTGCTTCAGTCGAGGAATAGGTCGAGTTGTAATTGTATGCTGTTGAGGTGTTGTAGCTCGCCGATGACGCAGATGTACTTGGTCCGACGAACAAGGGGACAGAAGAGGTTGCCGATGAGGTGGACGCTGTACCCGCTGTGGTTGAGGAGTTGCTATATGCTGCCGACGAGGCACTGGTTGAGTTGTCCTGTCTCCTGTAGATCTCCGCGCGATGAGCGGGTTTGATCGTTCGGGACCGTTTCGAGATCGAGCCGGAATGGTCATCCTCGCCGATTGCTTCGAGTCGGGAAGATGACTCAGCCAGTCGAGGGCATTCTGCGCCGAGTGCACAGCCGTCAACGGTGATAGAGGTGCTGAATCGATCCAGAGGCGTATATGGACGCGAGCTGGGACCGGCCACTAGCTGATCGATGTGGTTGAAGAATCGCATATTATACCGCAGATAATCGACTATGCAGTGTGTGCTACTTCAAGGAAGTGAGACTGGGATGAGGGCAAGTTGGAAAGTAGAAAGAAGATCCAGATATCCTGTGGACGAGTAGGAGGAGGACGACAAGCACTTGGTCAGAAATGAAATTGACAACGTATCGAACACAAGTCAAGCTTGGACGAGCCAAAAGCCAGATCGCAGCGTTGCCTGACCAGACATGCGATGCTTGTCGAGACACCGGGATACCACCAGACTCACCCTTCTCAACCCACAGCAGAGTCCAAGTGGTGTGTAGTAGTGCTGTGTACAGCAAAATGCGACCGAGAAGGACTGTCTGTCTGTCCGTTTGTCTGCGTTCCGCCGGGTACCTCCGCTCAGCTGCGTCGCCTCGGCTTCCACCAGGGATCGGGACCGTTCGGCTGTTTTTCCTTGGTGTATTGCGCTTTGCTACGTTATGCTATGCTATTCTTTGTCAAGCGCTGGCTCAATCACCGATGGTAGATGGGTACAACATGTTATAGCAAGTGCACAAATGAGTTGTGTGTTGGATTGAATGAAAGACGAATGCAATTAGAATCACTAAAACTAAGGGTAATTTACAGCAGCAGCGGCAAAAAAGCTGACCAGTCAGCTGACTGACTGTAATGTACCGAATAATAGCACCTCGGTCCGACAACCGCAGTGCACTGTGTTACCCTAACAGCAGGTCCGAGATGGCAGACAGTCACCGTATGCATCTGTTGCGTATGCAGCGCAGGCACCACGAAGGCGAGCAAGCAAAAGCAGGTTGGAGGACGCAACTACTCAGTCTTCTTTGACTTTCGCTACGATGTCTAACGCCTCTTCCTGAGCCATGTGTTCGCGACATATGCATAGCTTACATCATCCCCAAATATATACTCTTTCTGTTCTCACGCAGCCCCTAATCCCTGTTGGACTGTCCATCATATCCCAACATCGGCGCGCAATCGGGTTGACTGCGGGGATGGCGGAGCCCTTGTCTTCACCACAATTACCACTTGTGTACTACGACCACGACGACCGCTACGACCACTACAGGGAACCACCGTGGCAGACCGAGAACCTGAACGCGGTGTGCCCTTCATTCTGCTCAGAGGCAAGGCTGACTATGCTATGCTACACGCCACGCTGCGGCTCCGCAAAGTACGCCCGCCATCAACACAGCGCAGCACGTAAGCTCGTAAGATCGTAAGATCTAATCTTTCAAACAGACGACTGAGAAATTCGCTCTATTTTAAGCATCTTCCAATCACGTGTTTACGTCTAATAGAATTGTACTTGTACAGGCTTGCTGCTGTCTAGAGTTGTGAACGAGACAGCGTTTCGTCCTTGTCTTTAGGATGGAACCACCTTTACGCTTGACAAAGGTGTAGAGGTGTTGACGTGCTTCGTGATGGCGAACAAAGGAGTGCGGTGATGCGATAGCTATATCTAGCTGATTCACAGCACTGATGTGGGATATGCCTTCCTATATGCCAGCTGTTCAGCTTCGTTTCTAGCCTCGACTCATTAGATATACTAACGCTGCTCACACAACAACAACAACCCGCATCAGTGAGTAGACCGCCTAACATGAGAGTTGCGGTCCTCGTGCGTCCTTCTAAAATACTGTGGTACTGCAGTGCCGATGAATATAGCCCCGCACCAGATCCATCACCCGTTTGTCAACCCTCAAGAGTATGTATGCAGCTCTCACACTGACGAACGGCAGCTAGAAGAGTCGCTAAAGCTCTCACTGTCCTACCGACTAGGATCCCCATGCCAACCATCACGCTTCCGGGCGGAGGTCGACTCGCGATCTACCCAGCTGTCAAGACGCGCTACCCCGGCCCGAATGTCGTTTATGGCGCAGGTGTAAGTACCGCTCTCGCTCGATTCCCATTAGTCTCAATTATCATTGGTCGAGAATGATATGAAAGGTCACTTCTGCTGATACGGTGACATGCAGATGATGGGGATGCAGCACCCTCTCGGAACTCCGCTCGCCTGGGGCGTGGGCACCGGGATTGATAATACTGCTGCGGCGTGGAGGAGGTACTATGGTCTTGGCGGGTATGTTTGGGCTGCGACGACGACCTGCATGAGGATCAAAGTCATACATCACTTGCACCCTATTTGCCTATCCATCGGCGCCATCTCTTACATCGCGACAATCACTCTCAATTACACATCTTGTTCTATCCGCTAACACCTCGTATAACGCAGTCTCCTCACCGGATATCCGCTGCACTACCGTCTTCCCGGTCGACCCGGTTTCGGCGGATACTTTGGGGTGAGTGAATGGTCGCGTTTTCCATGATGCGATTGGACAAAACCTCTCAAAGTCGACCCGAGCAGGTAAGACGCCGAGATAGAATGCTTACCCTCTAAACGCGTATCAGGGGTGGGGTATCCGCGACTAAGCTACTGGAGCTACTAGACCGATTTGTGAACGGAACTGTCCAGGAAATGCAGTCTGGGGTGCCAATAACGTAATGGCTCGCTCGTGACATCATTCCAGCTCCTCCATGATTGCTCCTCCTTGTTAGAAGGACGAATGTAACCCCAATGTACCAGTGGTACCAGTGACATGCAAGTAATGAGCAATAGCCGCTGGGCGCCTGGGTAGTGGGTATTTATGGAACGGATGCCAAGGGAAGAAGGGTCCAGCTGAATTAGGATACGCAGTAATTAGAGTCTATCTGTCACTGCACGGGCTATCGGGCATTAGATCTGTAGTGAACTGTTATCTCGATTACAACGGGGCAAGGCAATCTCTTGCAAGGCACACCCTCTATGGTGGGGAGGAGAGAGGAGCGCGGCTACCTAACTACTGGCAGTCTTGTATGGGCGTGGAATGCATTTTGAATGGATCTTCCGTCTCCACCTCTCATCTCTCACAACCTCAGCCAGGTGCATATGCGATACTGGCCATCCACACCTACCAGACAACGTCTCTGGAAACGAAACACACGCCATGGGGGACAACCCGCCGAGCTCATCACACTCCAACCCTCCCTCGAGGAACAAATCTCGCGTCGATGACTCGAGTGAGCAGGCGCTGGTAACCGTCCAGTCTACGCGGTATGTCTGCATTTGCCGTCCACAACATGCACATCACTCATCTCCTTTTGGTTATGTGCGATAGATCACCCGAGAGTGAGAAGCCTTCGCGCCAGCAAAAGCGGACACCACTAGCGGACACACCTGGCACAACGTCTACAGTCCAGTCCGGTCGATCATTTCTATCCCGATTTTCGAAAGGTGCACATCACAAACGACTCACTCGCGTCCCAATTTTACACCGACCGAGTAAGGAGGAGGATGGGCCATGGCTCGAGGAGGAGCAGCGCGGGGAGGAGTGGATCAGTCTATTTTACGGTGAGTACTCTCGCATTGCCTATCGTCATAGCTCTAGCTGTAGCTACGAATACCGACGTCTCATACTTGTTCACAGACCTGGCCGTCGTAGCAGTCCTCTCGATATTCTCCAGTGCCCACGAACTCAACGCGCCTGTCGCTATCCCACTCTTCTTCTCCTACTTCGTCATCCTGAACTGGATATGGGTCGCCCAAACACACTACGATATCCGGTTTCAGGCCGACGATATCTATCATCGGTTCTTCAAAGCTGTTCAGATCATGACTTTCGTGTATATAGGCGCGGCCAGCGGGAACTGGAATCCGGGATTGATCAGAGTCGACGAAGGACATCTGGCAGAGTTATCCAGTCGCGGAGCTGCTGAATCGCGTGAGTTGTCGTGACGCTCGATTCCTATAATACCAGTGCTGTTGGCTGACAGACTGCGCTGGATAGGCGCTGCTCACGAGAGCTTCCAGACAGTGGCAATTGCGTACCTTGTCTCCCGCTCAACTCTAGCCATACAGTACATTGTCTGTGAGTATCATCAGCTGCCTTGACAACCCTAATCAACTGCACCGTAGGCATCACCAATGCCCGCCGTGTCAAACGTAAAGTCGTAGGACCATTCGTGTCGGCGATGAGCCTCGCCGTGTCCTTCGTGTTCACCCTCATCGCCATTGTCATTCCGGCCCACAGTCGCGCGGCAGTCTTAGCTAAGGTAGGTCACAAACTCACCACGTCTTCGGCTGCGTTGTTTCCCGCTGATTTATCTTATCACACAGATCAGCATGTTCTACGCCGCTGTAGGGCTGGAGTTGCTCGGAGTGTGGATACAAATAAAGCACAAAAGATACGGTCATTTCGATGTCAAGGCAATTGGGCTAAGATATGGAGCATTCACTCTTATCGTCCTGTGAGTCCCAGCAGTCATATCGAGAGTTGGATCACTGACAGAAGTACTTATCAGGGGCGAAGGATTCATATCCGTCACTAGAGCGTTCAACTCGGCGTTAGCTGGTCTCAGCGTCTCTTCCGGCTCGACGTATTTCCAAGTATTTTTAGGTAAGCTGCCCTTTATCTTTCTCGAATGACGACATCTCACGCATGAGTGTAGCCATAACGATCATGTTTCTGCTATGGTGTTTTCTCTTCGCACGTTTCAACCCCAGTGATGAGATGCGTCCTCGTAGAGCGCTTGTTTGGCAGTTCCGTGAGTCACTCCGTGCCGACAGCGCAGTAAATCCTGACTTTGGCGACAGTTCACTTTCCGATGCACTTCAACCTCCTACTGCTTCTCGCTGCGATGGTGGTGAGTCGCACATTTCTTGGAGCGATTTCTGACGAACAGAACACGATCGTGTGCCTGGCATTCGCTCATGGACTATTCACTGTGTCTGCCGATTATACCAACTCTATAACGGCTATTGTGAGCAACACGACGGCATCAGCGGTCGAATCCGCAAACATCGAGCGATATCTGGACAGGTGAGCGATAATGGCATCCTTCACGCGCGATCTTTACTAATCAAGATTTGAATTTGATCAGGCTGTATCTGGAACCAGAGTGCGTGATTCTTGTCCAGCCCTAATAACACGGGTTGGTTCCAAACTGACAGAATGATCAGCTATGCTACGGAAATCTCCCTACTCCAAATGCTCAGCCAGGAGGAAGATCCGTCAGATGATCCCGCCATTTTGGCTTATCAGTACCTGGCTCAGATCGCCGTCCAGGTCACAGACGTGAGCATCTGCGTGTTCCCGACGAGCAATCGGAGCTGACCATGGCCACGGCCATGAAGAGTTATGGGCTTGAGATCGACGAAGAGATGATAGAGGGATTGGAGGAGTTGTACGCTGTGAGTTCACTATCTGTCTCGGAGCGTTACTGAGGAGATCAACATTGACAACTCATTCTCAGCTCAACACCACATGGTCTGGCAACGAGACTCTGCAAGAAGAACGACAGCAAGAGGCCGTAGCGCTGGTGAGGCAGATCATCACCATTCCTGCCGAGCTATCCCTCTCGGGGGTATTATGGCTTTTCCCCACGGCGGGGGTCGCGTTGATCCTAGCCGCGCTCCGCTCGATGACGTGGTACCGCTTCCAAGGGCCGGCGCACTGGATCGTGCACGGAATGCAATTGGGGTTCGGCGTGGCCCTTGCATTACTCGGTTTACTGGATATCGGCAGCAGGACCATCAATGTGTTCGCAGGATCGATCGTAGACGAATTACACGGCGTCAATCCCATGTACTGGCTCGTCCACACCAGGATCCCTCTGCTCATCGTGGCCATAGTGTACTTTGTGGTATACTCGGGGTCGTTCATGTAAGTGCTGTGAACTCGACGTCACGCCGTCATATTCTGTTCATACAGTAATAGCGCTGACGAGTCTCCTCTACGTCACGATATGGCAGAGTACTGCATTTTGTACACAAGCGCACGGGGGATGTTTGGGCAGACGAGGAAAAAGACTCAGGGGAATCAAACGAGAACCAAAGTGCTTCGCCACAATCATAGAATGCATATTGATCGTCGTGATTGAGCAGTGTGATCAACAGCAACAGAACCGAAATGTAGAGCAGGCTTCGTGATACAGTGATACGGACGCTGTACGCCACGCTCACGAAGCGCAAACGGACCGAAAAGGACTCATATGAGTCTTAGTCCTTGTGGCCATCTCTTGAAGCCTTCGCTAAACCTATTGAGGGGACTAGATAATGGACAAGTTTCGGCAAGCATGTACATTCGATCCATCCAGGGAACGACATGCGTAGGAATAGCGAGCGAGCACTTCATCTGGTTGGGACTACTTCGGCTTGAGCCTCCCAACCAATGTTCGGAGCTGGAAGAGACCTCCCTCTTCGATCAGGGTATGTCGGCTGGTAAAGTCCAGCTTGAGTACTGGGGAAATCTAGCACGCTGCTTTTCACTCTAGACGGACTGGTCGGGCCTGGGACAACCGGGTTGGCGGAAGGCTGCTTTGAGGCGTTCGTTGGACTTGCAGACAGCCAAGATGGCTCAGCTTTGGACCAGCCAGAAGGTAGCGGGTTCATGTAGGCTGACCATGGTATGGTTCTCAGACTCGGTTGGCTGTAGAGTTGGAAAGCGGATGCTGATGGTCTCTTGGCACCGAACGAGGGATTGGCCTTTTGGAAGTCAACTCGACAGCACCGATGGATGTGCATGTGGACTGACAGGGATGCCTCGTCCTTGGTACGGACGTTGCACACTCGTTTGCCGGCTAACC
Source organism: Cryptococcus sp. GC_Crypt_3 (assembly GCA_026538395.1). Taxonomy (NCBI): domain Eukaryota; kingdom Fungi; phylum Basidiomycota; class Tremellomycetes; order Tremellales; family Cryptococcaceae; genus Cryptococcus; species Cryptococcus sp. GC_Crypt_3. Next base: position 10,903 of record JALPCB010000146.1, read on the forward strand.
CACCTGATCGACACAAAGGATTGACACATTGGTGCGTTGAGTGTGGTTGACAGTGGCTGGTATAAATGTTCAACTTGTCATAATCCGTCCGCTTGGTGAGCTGGTACCATCTCCAATGCTCAGCATCTGCCAGCGAAGGCTCACATCGTCTGTGGTAGACCTCGTCAGCTCTCGTTTGCTGACTTCCGTGCCTCAAGTGATGTAACAGCGTGACGGGTTGCCTCCTGATAATCTTACGACTGCACGAGGCGCACCGTGCTGTGCTACCCTCTTCCCACATTGTACGATTGTACACCGTGTCTACAATCTTTGGCCCTTGTGCAACAGCCTCAATGCTGGTGTCAGTGCTTGCACCTACTCCAGAAGTAGCAGCAGCAGATAATTTGGTGAAAGTACTGCTTGGCTGGGCGTATCCTGTTTGATCAGAAGGAGGCGTTGTGATCTGAGCATGCGACCGGGAGGCAGTAGCAGAATGATGACGTTGACTCAGGATCTCCAAGTGTTTTGCCACTGAGCTACTGGCAGTGCGCGACTGGGTGTACCTCGCGTGATGTGGAGAAGGCGCTGCAACTTGAGCCCAAGTCCTGGAGTCAATAGCCTGCTGGTGCCTCGGTGTCTCAAAATGTCCTGCTGCAGAGCTATTGGCAGCGGACATTTCTGAGCTTGACTTCATGGACATGACGCTTGGCTTATCTCATATGTGAAGAAACAATATCGGCTGCGTTAATCGGAGGGGGATACAAAGCTCTCATCAGTTCTCTTGTCCCAGTAGAGTATATGGTTCTCGGAGAAGCCAGTCTACCTGCTTGACATTCTGTGTAGATGCCTACATCTCAACGCTTCCAATCTTCTCACAGCTGTCGAGCCTCACGACCCAGTGCGGTGACCGGGCATGCCATGAGCACGCATTGTGCACTTGTGCAAGTCCATACACATCCACGGCATGTATCTGTAATCTGAACTGCCTTCCGCTTCGCTTCAGCAATAATGAGCCCATCTTGTTAACATCCAAACACATTACGTAAAGTTGGCGTTATAGGGATTCCTGCAGTTTACTCTAGCGCAGATGCAGGCGCGTCAATCCTATCTGGTGGTGTCTCTTGCTCTCGTTCTCGTTCTCCTTCATCCTCTTCATCGCCTACCACCCAGCGTGCATCTACAGTGACCAGCTTGAGCGACATGCGCACGGCCAACGAGCACTGAGAGGTGGACTGTGCACCGCCAAGTACTCGACCCGCGTCTCGATAGCCGTTTCGAGAGAGGATCAACAAGGACGACACAATCAGTCGATCCACATCACCTCGGGATAGGTTGGACAGGTCATCACCCACCCATAGTCATATCTTGTGCGTACAACAAAGTCGCTGTCAGCACCGCCATGTGCGGGCTCGCCGGCGGCCTGAAGTGATCGTACCAATAACGCTGATGTTAGTCGCAGTAACCTACTCTTGCCGACACCACTCCGCAGTAGCGTAGCCCCTTCGTTTACACCAGCTCGGGACCGCTATACCATATCACAACACAATGCCTTTCCTAAGCTCAATCTCGAATTTCTTCTCCGGTACTGCTGGAGGACAAGGAGCATCATCTTCCAACGCCAGACACGCAAACAGGCGCTCTGTGATAGACTCTACGATGGACGCGTTCAGCCTCCCTTCCGCCCATAACGCTGGAAGATACGGCGACGGATACAATGATGGCGTGGTCAGTAACGTTTCTATGCGATTCCGGGCTACTCATCCACCAACGTAGTAGCTGACGATTGATCATCAACAGCCTCAAGTCGACAGTGCGGCTTCCTCCCCTGGGCCAAGTCGACGAGGGAGCGCAATGTACAGCGCGTACCCTCCTCCAAAAGATGCCTAGTGAGCACCAAACTAGGTCCATGGATGAAAGCGTACGCTGACAGCCAGCCGTGACTCCAGCGATGCATCACCCGCCTACTTTCCACCACCATCAAACACGTTCCACCGACTGCGCAAGGTCCTTGCCGAGCCCTTCCCTGAGATCCTTGAAACCCTCAACGGCCCTGCTAACCCTCATCTCCTCGCCGCATTCGAAGCCGAACTTGGAGGTCCGCTCCCGCGTGCAGTCCGCGAGTCTCTCCTTGTTGCGGACGGCCAAGATTTGGAAGCAACGTACAACATCTCTGGATCTGGCGGATTATTTTTTGGCTTGCATCTGCTTCCCCTCGAGGAAGTGATGCGGGAATGGTCGTTCTGGCGCCAAGCAGAAAACGATCCTTCGGCGGGAGGGAATGCTGCCGTTTTGGCTACAATGGTCAGTGTGCCGCCAAAATGGATTAAAAGTCTATACGCCTGTCGAGGTTGGGTGCCGCTGCTCAGCGATCGGACCGGCAACTACGTCGGAGTTGATCTGGAACCTGGGCCTGACGGCGCTTGGGGTCAGGTCATCGTCTTTGGACGCGACTTTGATCGAAAGACTGTGCTTTGGAGAGGCGATGGCGAAGGCGGTTGGGGTAAATGGCTGTCCGCGTTCGTCGATGAGCTCGAAAGCGGAGAGGGCTGGGAAGCCGACAAATCAGTCTCGTCTGACGACGACGATGACGTCGGTTATAGCAGCTACAATGGCGGTGGAATGTCGGGCGAAAACGGCCGAGGACTGCGTTTGGCGGGGGAGTATAGAGGCTGGAACGTACTGGAGGCTTGGTGGGATCGCAGCGTGAGGAGATGGGAGGGCCTCGGGCTTGGAATGGACATTGAGCAAGTGGAGAAGGGTCTGCAGGAGGCGCGTCTCTTGGTTGGATACGAAGGAAAGGGCAAGCAGAAAGCCGCCGACGGTTTGGGCGTCAACACACAAGGTGGAAGCGGATCACCAGGTAGGTTGTGCTACAACAAGGTCGTCGCTTGTCGAGCTCACTCCTCCCAGCCCTCGGTTCCCCACGCATTCCCGCTGCACCTGGCACTCCAGTTCCTCGGGATTCGGATGTACTACTTCCACCAGCTTCCCCTGAACAACCTCCCATTCCCAAGATCCGTCATCCCGCTCCCTCGCCAGTGCGCATCATCACACCAGTCGCGACAACCACCGATCATCCGCTGAAGGCGACGACTTCCACTTCAGGTTACCTATCTCCGCCGTCACGATCGCCTCCGCGTCACAGCAATCGCAAGCGAGAGCCAGCACCTGCACCTACACCAATAGACTTACCTACTAGAGCGGACATTCAAGCGATGTCAGCCATCGCTCAAGCGGAGCGATCGGGTCTTCGTGGAGGATGGGTCATGAATCTCGATACCAGTGCTGGCAATGCCAACCGGCGAGCACATAGAGATAGCACGGACTCTGAGATGGTGGACATCGACTTGGAAGGTGGCAAAGGGGACAAATTTGGATCACCAAAGATGAATCAGATGGAATTTGAACAACAGAGGGAGGAAGAGCGATTGGCTATGGCAGGATTGGAACATCGTCGAAGCCCGGTTCTGGGTCATTCTAGGACTCCGTCGCCTCTTTCCAGGGAAGCGAGTTTTGAGGGTGTTCATTCTGGTAACTATCCGGAGCAAACACCTCGGGCGCTTCCTCGACAACCGCTTTCTCCCGTTCCAAGCGTACCGCCGTCCGTGATGCAAGCTTCCATTGCGATCCGCCGTCCGCCGCCTGTCGCAAGTCATAGCGACGTCAGCATCCGCACCTTTTCCCCAGAGGACGAGAAAGATCGAGAAATTGTTCGCGGTGGTCGCCGCGTCTCCACACCTCGAATGGAGCGGGAGTCGAGTGTCGTTTCAGTCGACAGTCAAGATGGTCTTCTGGGTACTCGGAGCGCGTCCCCTGTTCCCGTCTTCACTGGAAACGAGAGAGTGGCGAGCCCGACGCCTTCGCATGGCAGCTTTGGTCTCGCAGGGAGGAATCGAGGTTTGGAGGAGGAAATGGAGGAAGTCAGCTTGGATGGGACACGATAGTGTGTATTGACATCAATTTATGAGCTTTAGCTTTAGATGCAACCGTGCGTTACGACGGTATGAGACTGATCGTGCGTGGTGACGAAGAAAGAGATGAGGTATACATGCCATGATGCAGAACTACAGATGAGCATAGTACGATAAGATGGCGAAAGTGACTAAATCGCGAACGAGTAACCTATAGCCAACAACTCCAGACCGTCTGCACGCCTTCCCAAAACGTTGAGGGGCGGAACAAAGAGTGCCAAGCTCCACCGCAACCAACTGACGAAATCAGTATCGCCCTCAAGCTCATGAGTAGCCAGTAGACGACCGTGGCGGTATCTCCCCCAATTCGAGGGACAGGAGGATCTCTGAAAATCTTGCTGAGCGCGCTGCAGACTCCGCGCTGTCCTGGGATCTAGGGCGAGATCAGAATCCACTGCGCTAGTTCCGGCTCTAAACGCTTGCGGAGGAGTCGTCATTGGTAAAGCGGAGTATGGTGGAGGAGCCTGGTCTAGGAGTGAGGAAGGTGAAGAAGGTGAAAAAGGCGAGGAGGGCGAGGACAGGATCAGCAGATCGCGAGATGGTATCTCAAGCGACAGGTTAGTCTCTCGCATCGCTGGCGCGGGTGTGTGTCGCTGGTGACTGGAGGAGTGCTGTTTGATCTTGAAGGCCCAAGGCTAGACGGGCTGTGAGTGGGAGGAGTGCTGCGCTGTATGGCGTCTTTGAGCGCGAGTGTTTTTCTCGTTCGATGGATCCGATGGATCAGTTGGTAGGGGAGGAACCAAGGTGATAAAATCTCACTTCGTTACCCATCATTTTCGGGGAGATGACCTCGTCCATCATCAGCAGTCGGTTTCACGAAGACGAATGAATGGGTCTATCAGCTCGACCTGGATCGTCATTTCTCAAAGGTTCAGACACCCCTTTCACCTCATCATACGTGTAGGAGATCTCCTTAGTGTTCTCGACGTCCTTTCATCCATTCCAAGATCCTCTCTCTACGCTCGACCCATACAATGTGCTGAAGCGCGGAATGAGTGAAGTTCTTATCCCTCAACCACTTCCAAGCTTCATCTCTCCGTTCAACCTTCACAACCACGCTGACCGAGCTGCAAACCCTCCTCCGAAAGCATACTTCAAGAACACCATGAGCGAGAAGACCACCCCCACCGTCCATACTCATACCGATACATGTTACACTGATACCCCCTCTTCCTGGCTGATCAGCCTACTCATCAGCGCGATACGCATGTGGGACGTCCAGGGGAGTCACGCTGTACGACGGATGATTCCAGGAACGCGGGCAAGTCGGTTGGACGATGCATAGCCTAGTACTCCCTACTCCCTGCTCGTAGCTATACACTAATCTATTGGTAGCGACTGCACATGCGACTGCGATTGCGGCTGCGTACATGATATACGATATGCTTATATGTATCATGTGCACCATGTGGTATGAGATGCGATCTCCGCGCCACACCGCTGAATCGCCGTGGCACCTCTCACCCTGTAAATGGGGGTGACAGGTAGAGTTACTGTGGGATGATGCGCCAGGGTCAGAGGAGTGGAGAGAGGACATGCCATTGTGCGCCTGTACGCCGCGTATATACCACCATACTTGGTTACTCACTGTACACCTTGTCAACAACGACATTAGCCACTATAGCAACGTCGACAACGACCATGACAACATCGACACGATGATATCACATCGCTCAAATTGACCAAAACTGCAGCTTACACCGCTCAAACGGTACCGCTTCTGTCGTCCCACCTTGTCTCCTCGACCACGACGACTGCCAGACCACGTTGCCCGGCTCACACTTTAACTATCCACACACTTGCGTCGTATCTGCCACCCGACTTGCATCTCCGCGTCGCATATTCCACACACGCCTTGTGTTCTACTTGATCTCCTTGGCACTCACCGAAGCAGCGTGTTCGGCACTGCCGCCGCTAGTCGCCGACTTCTGCACCACTGGTAGCATATTGCCGACGCTCTTCTGCACATAACCACCACCCTAACCACCGCCGCAATGACATCCTACAATCCCTTACCAGCGCATATACAAGCGGCCCATGACCAGTTTTCTAATGATGGTTTACCGACTCCGACGTACATGGGGATGGTGGATACCGGCGCGCAGTGGGACTATATCATAGGCAAAGACGGGAAACGCAGGTGAGTATTTTGTTCTCTTGGTCATGACGTCTACATGATATACAGTGTCGGATGGTCGTCCATGTGACGTCGAGCTGTTGGATGACTCTGCACTGAATCAGAAATGCTAAATGCTGATGAATACTTTTCGTCTCTTATGGATGTAGTCGTACACCTTCGAGATCACCGCACAGGTCAGCTACCGCCGACTCCGTCCTCCACCGCTCTCACACTGTCGACGGATCATCGACGCCAAGCTCACTCTCCAACCCTCCCTTGACCCCAGAGCCGAACCTTTACGTCTCCTCTCTACCACAGGAACCGACAATCACCGAAGAGGCAGCCGCAATAGTATCCCGCAGTGTGCGGGCGCAGCAGCAACAACAACAACAACAGCTCACCAACGGGAGTGGATATCCGGCCGGTCCCAGCTCGCGATCATCGAAGAACAGAGCTAGGATGGTCGGCGATTGGCAGTTGCAGAAGACACTGGGTGCGGGAAGTATGGGCAAGGTCAAGCTTTCGACCAACGTGGTATCAAAAGAAAAGGTAAGTCAACTAATGTCCTTCCGCCGCTCGCCTGAGCTCTCGTGCTGACATTGTTCGGCAGTGTGCGGTCAAGATCATCCCTCGGTACACTGAAGCAACACGCAAGGAGGAGCCGCGCAACGCTGAAGAAGCAGAAAAGCAACGGCAAAAGGACGAATCGAAGGAGATCCGAACCATACGTGAAGCCCACATCTCTCTGCTCTTGCACCACCCATACATCTGCGGCATGCGCGAGTTCATCTCGCACCAGAATCATCATTACATGGTATTCGAATTCATCGACGGCGGTCAGATGCTCGACTATATCATCTCGCACGGAAGACTGAGAGAACGGGCGGCAAGAAAGTTTGCGAGGCAGATCGGGTCGGCCCTTGAGTATTGTCATCGCAACTCTATAGTACACCGAGACTTGAAGATTGAGAACATCCTCATATCGAAAAATGGCAATATCAAAATCATCGATTTCGGTCTGTCCAACTTGTACGCACCCGGTCGACATCTCTCGACCTTCTGTGGATCGTTGTATTTCGCTGCGCCAGAACTGCTCAACGCCAAGCAGTATACAGGCCCAGAGGTCGACGTATGGTCTTTCGGTATCGTCATCTACGTTCTTGTCTGCGGCAAAGTGCCTTTCGATGATCAAAGCATGCCCGCACTGCACGCCAAGATCAAGCGGGGTATCGTGGAGTATCCTTCCTGGCTCAGCTCCGAGTGCAAGCACTTGTTATGTCGAATGCTCAACACTAACCCGGCGGAGAGAGCGACATTGACAGAGGTGCTCAACTCTCCATTCATGACCAAGGGCTACGACGGACCGCCAGACTCTTTCTTGATACACCGGGAGCCCCTGCGTGCGGATGAGCTCGACTGGGAGATCGTCCAGATGATGGAGGGATTCTGCTTCGGCACACCTGAAGAGATATACGACGATCTGCGGACCCTGTTATCGTCAGACGCATACCTGAATTGTGTGACGCAATACGACACACGGCGAGAGAAGCGACGAGGGCCGGGCGCATCTGGCTCAAGCATGGCGTTGAGCGACGCGAGCGACTCTCCCAAGAAAAAACGCTTTAGCGGCTTTGACTTCAAGAAAAAGTTGTTCAAGGAGGAGAAGAAGGTTGAAGAACCTGTGCATCGCGAACGGGAGCCAGTAGATCCGACGAGGGGTTTCGACCCGCTTATCTCGATCTATTTCCTTGCCCGAGAAAAAGTGGAACGAGAAAGGGTATATGGAAAGGGACACTTTGCGTCGTCTCAACTGTCGGTGGACACGCCAGGCGCAGCTACAAGTTACGCTATGGATCTGCCCCTTCTCCAAGCACCGCCTTCGACACATGTCATGGGCTACGACACCCCTCGCGACTCAGATTACACGCCCCAGCCGCGACTACGAACCGAGGAAGTGCCTGATCCGGTCATGCAGCATCCTCAAGCGGATCGAGCACAGTCACAGATCGCAGATCTACCGGTGGCTCACTCGGCGCATCGAAGACAACCGTCTTTGAGTCAACCTCCTTTACCCAGTACGCTCCAACCCAGCCCCCTCCCCCTCGAGAAGGATACGGAAGGTCTCACAAAGAAATTTTCGCTGCTCGGCAAAGGGCCTCGGCCCCCTTCCACTGCGCCGCATCGGTCTACAGCATCACCCCGAGCTGAATCAATCTCCGCTTCACCATCTATGCCCTCTACAGCAGACCATCGACGAGCTACTACCTCAGCGGAGAAGTCCAAGCATGAGCGAAGGGTTTCGGTGGGCAGTATATCCAATTCCTTCAGCAAAGCCAGCGGACTTGCTAGGCGGTCATCACAGCGAGACCGGAAAGCTGTCAGTCCAGCGGACGGCGGGTGGCTCAATTCGCCGAGGGAAGCGGACGAAAGCTCAACACCGCAAGTTCCCATCATGCCATCGCAGCAATTACCACCGACGCCGGATCCAGAGGAGGTTGAGTCGCACGGTAACGGTGTTATCAAACCTATATATCTCAAGGGATTGTTCTCTGTCTCCACCACATCTGGCAAACCGCCCGATGTTTTGTTTGCGGAGATCAGTACGGTCCTCGACCGAATTGGAATCAAATCTCGACCTGTCAGAGGTGGCTTCGAGTGTGTTCATGTGCCCAGTATCGACTTGTCCAGCGTGGTCAACGGTGACGAAGCCACTACCAGCCTATCAAGCGTTGCTCCTCCCCCGCCACCTAAACGCAATCTGTCCCTCAGGCGTAGATCAAGCAAGCAAGCCATCAACGGTAACGGGTCAACAATCAGTAGAGGGACCAGCCCAGCACCGGCAAGAGCTAATCAGGGCAATTCGAGTGGCACAGATAGTGTGGGCGACGTTGGAGTTGGAGTTGTAGGCACGCCTCAGACGCCAAGCAAAGTCAGACCTGTGGAGGACGACGAGCCTGATGCGTGGGCGGTCGCGCAAGCTGGGGGCGCCGGGAGCAGATTGATTGTCCGATTTGAGATATATGTCGTCAAGGTGAGCTTCGAGTCTCTCCCATCCTCATAAGATGACCGGGTTGACGCTGATAACATTGCGCTTGTAGGTACCGCTCGTACCACTTCATGGAATACAGTTCAGAAGAGTCGGCGGAGATGGGTGGCAGTATCAGATGTTGGCGAAGACGATCTTGCGCGAGATGCGCTTGTAGTGGACGGGGGAGGTCGACATTTATATTGCGGAGCGAGAAAAAAGCAGGGAATAGGTGGAAAATTTGTTGTCATGCGTTGTTTTTCGGTTTTGATCTACTTGTCTCTGGTGAATGGTGGTGAATGAGTGTGATATTGATCACGATGGTCTGCATGCGAAGCAGAGGAGATGCATATGTTGTCATTGGAGCATGAGCGACGTGTGCCAATCCAGACTGCGCGTATCAGTCCGGGTACATCGCGATGGTGAGGTACTGGTACAGTCGTACCTTTGCCCTGTGGTGTCTCGGAACAAGCCCGAAATAATGGCACATGGAACGAGTCTGGATCGTCTGCTCCAAGAGGAAGACATCACCAGACATGATGCTTACGGTAGTATTAGTCATGATGTGCGACGATCCATGTCGAGTCTTGGCCAACTTGCTGGGGCATAACGTACGAGTGACTGGACTTTGGCCCGCCACGGTGCATCCATGCATGCACGCACGCGCTGCTGCCCCGCGGTGACCATGCGCAAGGTATACACTGTAGTTGCGGCCAGCGCGAACATCGGAAGGGCAGGTGGAGAGACAGGGACGGAGAAAACGCGATCGTGACTGTGCCCTATATACCATTCTCGGCAACTTACCTACTCGTTCCTGTCCCAACTAAACCCGCTCCCCAGTGCTGCACTGCAAAAGTAGCCAAAGTCGTACAGAATGAGGGCGCGGGGGATTCGCTTACCCTCGCTGCTGCTGTATGATAGCCATGGCGCATGAGTCATAATCTAGGAATAGTAATGATTTTTAGATTCACTACTTGACTCAAGGTCACGTCCCTGGGTCTGGGTGGCGATTGCGGGACGCGGCATTTGACCGTCGTTGCGCCGTACCGCTGTACCACTGTACCAGTGTAGCTAGTAGTGCTGTAGTACTGTAGTACTGTAGCCACTGCAGATTTCCTACATTACGAACGCGCGATTGATATTCGGTACTTGATAACACAGAGTCACCGTATCGATACACAACAAAGTCGACGTAGACGTTGTTACGAGTCTGCAAACCGAACATAATTGTTACATCGTCACTTGTCACTTGTCGCTTGTCACCACTACTGAATCAGATCTCCCGATCGCAGTTTCTCCGATCCATCACATCACCGTCCCCGTCGGTTAGTCACCACCGATGTCTTACAGTTACGAAAATTCAAAGCAGCAGCAAAAGTCGAAGAAACCAAAGCAAAGCGCGAGCCTCGTCGTGCCCCGACCCAAGATCGCCCATCAGCACTCTGCTGCATCCAACACTTCCTCCTCGTCGTTCGGTTCGCTGTTCACCCACCGCAACGCCCACTCGCAGACTTCTCACGGCGCCTCCTCTACCAATACCCATACCTCCTCTGCACCGTCTCCAGCTACACCCTTATTACCTCTGGAGCAGGCAGTAGGCACTGCGGACAGTAACCGCATTCTGGGCCGATACGACATGGCATCCATCGCTCCGGACTCGCCATCTTTCACACAAAAACAAGGACACCGCAGATCGTCCTCTACCCCTGCCGGCCCCTCCCCGCGACCTGCATCCAGCGTCACTGCCGACGACGCCGAGACCCTCGATTCGGCAAGCACGTACACCGGCGCGTCGCCTAGACGAATCACAAAGTCCAATTCGCTCAAACGCAAGCCTGTCCCACAATACATCGTGCATAACCAGAGTCTACCATCGTCTCATCCATTCGCGAACATCACTCCTCCTCATTCTCGATCGCACTCGCCGGCAAGCATCACCAAATTTGACAACCAATCACTACGTCCCTCTTCGTTACTGAGCGTTAGAACTGAGCGTACTTCACCGATCAGTAGTCGCAGGGCGTCGCCGCCTGTCGGCGGGCCTGGCATGGATCGGGGAATGGGACGGACACCGCCTCCTCCTCTAAGAAAGCCATTTGCCGTACCAGCAGCACCAGCGAGAAGCGTTGATAGGGGCATACCGGCGGACAAAGCTGCTGTCGCTATGGACAACGGTCCTCTGGGAGAAGGCATCGATCTGGAGAGAGATGGGCAGAGACGGTCGACTTTCAACGGGACACTACAAGAGTTCCTGGACAAGTCGGATGACTCGGCAGAGGAGATTCGCGCAGACTATGATTCCGAGCAAGTGCAAACTCCAACCCCGCAAAACCAGCCTCGCGTGGTATCCCTCGACAGACCTCTGCCTGCCCTTCCAGTCGGAACTGAACAACGCACTTTCCGCTCTACCTCTCGTCCAGGCACTCCACGTCGCCGCTCTGTCTCCGCCGAGTCGCTCGACGCCCCTCTTACTCCTCATGCTCCTACCACAGGCGCTCCGGTGACCATGTCACCAACGACCATCGTCTCCGATTACGACAAGGGGGCGACGTCCTTATCGAGTCAAAGTGAGAAAGCTTCGAAGGCGTATTTGCGCCCGCCCAGAACTCTCTTCACCCGCCGATCGACCGAGAAGCCCAAGAAAACCATCCCAGCGACCACACCCACTGTAGATCCTAGAGGCAAAAGGCTTAGTATGCCTTTATCAGCTCAATTCGCTGGTTATGAAGCCGAAGAAGAGCTGGAGTTCAGCGTGGATCGTGTGCCGTCCAAACAGAGATTGTGGGAGGCGAGCACATGTTTGCTCAGGGATGAGGAAGGGAATTTGATCTCGTTCGGAGATCTTTTGCCCCGATACGCTGGACAAAAGTCGTCGCCTACCAATACTGCCGTCTCGAGCCCAATGATCTTCAGCGGGAGCGCAGTAAGGAAAGGGAAAGGCAAGACCAAGGAGTTGAACCAGCCAACAGCGCCAGCGCCAGCTCCAGAGTCGCAACCGCGCTCGCTCACACCGATATCAGGGATACCACCCATGTCCCCACCACTCGGAGAAACGGCGAGTAAAGACATGAGCCGCGGGCCGTCCGCGCCACTGGGTCCTACGCCCAAAACAGTCATCTTCTTCATCCGGCATTTCTGGTGCGGCCAATGCCAAGACTACACGTTCGCCTCGCTCTCTCTCCTCGATCCGGTAGTCCTCGAGAAAGCAGGTATAAAGGTTATCATCATCTCCAACGGCAGTTGGAAGATCATCAAGTCGTATAAGAGCCTCTTCAACTGTCCTTTCCCCATCTACGTCGATGGACCGAGGCGGCTTTACCAGCTCATGGGGTGAGTTCGCTGATCTGTTAGTCACTCTGCTTGAGTATTAGCTAATCACTGTACTTCGACAGAATGACCAAGATGACAAACGATTTCGGACCGATGTTCAAGGGCCGAGCTTCATATCATCAACGGCCAGTGCCCACGCAACTCTTACACGGTCTAAGCGTGAGTCATCAGTCAGACTCCGACTTCCTCATACTGATACTAGCCATGTCTCAGAATGCTTTCTTCCGCATGCCTCTTGCCAATCCGGGTACACTCACGCAGCTGGGAGGCGAATTCATCTTGTCTCCAGGGTGGAAGTGCGACTTTGCCCATCGTATGACCACTACTTCAGGTAAGTGCCGGCGCTGGCTTACTGACTGCCGATCTTGCGCAGTGTTGCTGACTGTCGCTTCTAGACCACATGGAAGCTCCCGACGTACTGCGTTTGGCAGGGTGCGAGTACCCGACCAAGAGCGAAGTAGCGGACATCGAGCTTGCCGAGTCGCAGAAGGAAGAGCTGGCGCGGCTGGAGGAAGAGATGCAAGCATGGCGGGACGGACGTCATCAGGAGATTGAGCGGTGAGTAATGTTCTTGCAATAGCCAATGATCCATGAGGCTAAGTGATGTGGTGATGGCAGGATACGACAAAAGAAAGCTGAGAGGCGAGGCGAGACATACGTGCCCGAACGACGACCATCAGCCTTTGAACTTACATCGAACGTGCTAGCGGATGGGGCTGGAGCGGATGATGCGGAACTGGATAAGCGCTTCGAGAAGGTAATGCGATTAGAGGAAGAGAGGGAGAAGGTCAAGATGGCCACTGAACAGCTGATGTATTCGCGAGAGAAGGGGGATCTGGGAGTCGAAGTAGCTCCAGAGGAAGTTAAGGGAACCGATTGACAGAGCTTGAGTGACTCGAGCATCTAGATGTTGATTATGCCCATCTTGCCCATACCTATAATGATACTGTCATACGATCAACGACATGCCCTGTATGTATTCACAAGCATAGCGTATCGGCTGAATCGCGGACGATTGCACGATTGACTCCACGCAACTATCCGATCTCGCCGAGATACATCTCTTTATTACTCTTTACGACAACGCAGAGCCACGACATCACCTCCACACGTCGAAAGAGCCCTGCTGCGATCACATCCGGTAGTACGAGTGTGCGTTAACCGGCAATCGATGATCGCAAACGGCTTGGTCAACTGGTGTGTCACTGCCGGTGCGTAGCAGCTGAGACGCGAGGCACTGCGATGCACTTACAAGTACGTGGACCGCAACGAGACTAGTACTCTATGGGCGGCGCGGACTATCCGTATTATGGTGTGAATCGCGATGGCCAGAAAACTCGCCAACTGTCCGGGCCGGCGGCGCGGTTGCCGCGATTTGTCAGTTCAATCGATTCCAAATAACGTTAGAGACAAGACAAGTCCCAGAATGCTGGTTTTAAAGTTCCCCTGGTAGTCTGCCGCCTTCCACAGCGAGCGCGGCAGACAGGATTGCCAGGGCATGCCAATCAATCTTTTTTTGGCAACAAGCGGGGTATTGCGGTATTGCGGTATCATGGGATTGCCCCTTTTCATATCGGTGGGACAGCCCTGAGACCCATGTGTCACGTAAAACTATACAGAGGGTCTGTCGCCGGTTGCTGCGGCCCAGCTTGTAGAAAAGACTGCTCAAGCCGTTAAGCTCGGAGTACGCTGCCCCGCGCCTCTTTATGCACCTGATCAATTAGAGGTGTACTCGTTGTTGCTTCCCCGCTTGCCCCTCAGCTCGCCGGATTGCGTTATGCTCCGCGGGCAGGCGGCAACGCGGTCCGTCGGCCCGTGGGGATGGGGTTTGATATGTGTGGGAGGGAGGTCAAAGTTGATCGTGGTTTCTACGGTTACAGGAACTGACACAACAAGGCGAGCGAAAACAGATATATAGTGTGGTCCGTTCCCATCGTAAAGGCTGGCTCACTTCTTTCCCGCAAATCAAATCGACAATCGTTCGCCGCCCAATACTGAACGAGTCCATCATCTTCAATAAGTAATACAATCCATCAAGAGGCATAACAAGATGGCGCCGCATTACGCGTAAGTTGATTGAACTGATGTATCTTGGTGGCGAGTGGCGACGTGTCACGCGTCTTTGTCTTCGCCCATCATGCCCTATTTCAACTGAACTACTGTTGACTGTCACTTCTGCTACTGCAATAGCGACGAACACCACCGCGCTGAGGCTGCCGAGACCTCGATCGTGCCCACTGCCACAGAGGCTCACCGCCCTTGGAATGCTCATTCCCGAGCATACTTCCTAGCCGGTATCGGTTTCTTGGGTGAGCTGGTCGGAAGCAGCGTCAATACACGCAAGGAGATTAACCAATACCGTCATAGGTATCTTCCTTTTCGGTTATGACACCGGTCTTGGTGGTGGTGTCCTTGTACTCCCTACTTTTGCCAAGGCTTTCGGGATCACCGGTACCAAAGCTCATATTGCCCAGCTTCAAGGCAATGTCGTCGCCATTCTTCAAGGTGGCGCCTTCTTCGGTGCACTGGGCTCTCCCTTTGCTTCCAACACCATTGGTCGTAAATGGGTAAGCCCTCTTGACTCGTTGTTCCGACGGTGACTGATCCGGGTCGCAATAGTCTCTCATGATCGGGTGTGCGATCTTCATCGTCGGCGGTATCATTCAGACCGTCGCCACCACCTCGCTCGCCCAATTCTACGTCGGTCGATTCATCGCCGGTGTCGGAGTTGGTTTCCTCTCCTCCATCTGCCCAACCTACGCCGCCGAGATCGCGCCCAAGGAGATCCGAGGTCGTGTCACTGGTCTTTTCCAGATCATCGTCGTTATCGGTGTTGCCTTCTCCTACTGGATCAACTACGGTATCACGTTTATGGACGCCAGCCGGGGTGCCATTCAGTGGCGCATCCCCATCGGTTTCCAGCTCGTTCCCGTCGGCATCATGGTCATGCTCATTCCGTTGCTGAAAGAGTCTCCTCGATGGCTCGCCACAAAGCACAGGGAGGACCAGGCGCTCGCCAACCTTGCTTGGATCAGGAAGCTCCCTGCCAGCGACCCTTCAGTTCAGTTCGAGTTCGCCGAAATCGTCGCTGCCATCCGTGAGGAAGAAGCCGCTACCGCAGGGTCTTCTTGGAGAGAGGTCTTCGCAAAGGGTAACCCCATCCGATTCCTCATCGCTTTCCTCATCTTCACGTTCCAGCAATGGTCCGGCCAGAACTCGATCTCTTACTACGCTCCTACCATCTTCCAGTCGATCGGTATCCGCGGCACCAAGTCGAGTTTGCTCGCCTCTGGTGTGTACGGTGTCGTCAAGATCGTCGCCACATCCATCTTCATCGCTTTCGGTGTTGAGCGATTCGGCAGGAAGAAGCCCCTGCTTCTCGGTATCGCTCTCATGAGTATGTTCCTCTGGATTGTCGGCGCCGTCTTCAACACCCACATTCCCAGCGCGACCGCTACCACCACCTCTGGTGCTTCGATCGCCATGGCTGTCCTCATCTACCTCTTCGTCATCCCTTACTGCTTCTCCGTCGGCCCTCTCCCGTGGGTCATTTGCTCCGAAATCTTCAACAACCGAACTCGTGGCTACGGTCTTATGACTGCCGCAGCGTCTCAATGGGTGTGGAACTTTGGTGCCACCAAAGCCACTCCTTTGTTGATCATTGCCATGCCAAAGGGTGGTATCTTCTTCTTTTTCGCCGCCATCAACATCATCTCGTTCTGTTTGGCTCTCTTGCTCCCAGAGACTTCTGGACAATCGTTGGAGAGCATGGACATTCTCTTCGGCTCCGTCACCAAGGAGGAGCGCGAGGCGGAGATTGCCCGCCGAGCCGAGGCTATCGAGAAGGCATTCGAGGACGAGGAGAAGGGTGTCGCCGTCCACAAGGAAGCAGTCTAAGCGGGTTAATTGGTGTTATAGCATTCAGTCATATAGTAGTAAAGCTGGTTAGCGGTTTCGTCGCAGTATCTAAGCGGGTTCTAGGCATTGTTGGCAGCTAGCAGATATGTGTAGATATGCACTGTCTGCTTTGAAGGAAATACAAACGTACAACCTGTCGCAGTGCCCAAAGATGCTACTTATACGCGCAGCTAGGGTTTCAACCGTTTATTTAGCGGACCTGATTCACTCACCGCTCCAATGGGCTGTGTTTCGGTTTCTGGAGCGACTTTGACCGTAGTTTGGTGCTGTTTAAACTTCAATACCTATGCATCGTCACTTGACTTTTACTCTACAAGGACGATAGTCGCACATGCCGACGTACCGACCAGACCGCTATCGCCAGCACGTTGAGAATGCTGCTTTCCGCTCTTTTGATCGCGTTGTTACCCCTCACTCAAGCCCTCACGACGGCAGAGCTGAGATCGCGCTCGATATACCAAGTGTTAACGGACCGCTTTGCGAGATCCGATGATGTATTGGCGGACTGTACACCTGGGGAGAGGTTTTATTGCGGTGGGACTTGGAAGGGCATAGAGAGTCGGTTGGGATATATCCAAGGCATGGGCTTCGATACAGGTACGTTGTCTCAGAAATAACCGGAGGTCACGATGGGCCGCTATTAAGCGTTCGCGTTTCAACTGCGTAGTATGGATATCACCCGTGGTCGCGAACATCGAGGGACTCACTGGCCAAGAGGCGTATCACGGTATGTTCTGAGTGTGCTGAACAGCTAGGCATCTGCTTACGCTGTCGTAGGCTATTGGGCATCGAATATCCACGGTATGTGATGTACATCCACGGGGTCGCTCGCATACTGACAGCCAGATACATAGAGCTCAATCCTCACTTTGGGAGACCAGAAGATCTCCTTTCCCTCAGCAATGCGCTGCACGCACGTGGCATGTACCTCATGGTGGACGTAGTGAGTCTCCGTGTCCACGTACTTCGACGCGATTACTGACGCAGCGAAAGGTCGTCAACCACCTAGGCACCGTATCGAAGGAGAGCTTTGTGCCAGGCGAGCACTATGGACAGTTCTTATCACCAGCCGACTTTCATGATTACTGCGTGCCGGATTGGGACGATCAATGGGACGTCGAGAATTGTGAGATTCCACGTACTCGGGGTTTACGTCCACGCTGAAAGTATCTTGTTCTTAGGTTGGCTCTCCGACAACATGCCTGATCTCAATACCGAGTCGCCCCATGTGATCTCGGTGCTGAACAAATGGGTGGAAGATCTCGTTAAAGTCTTTCATATCGACGCGCTGCGGGTGGACACGGTCAAGCATATCAGGCAAGACTTTTGGCCTGGTTTCGTCAAATCAGCGGGCGTGGTAGCCATGGGAGAGGTTCTACACGGTGGTCAGTCATCTTCCGCCGAATCGAGGTGTTTGCAAGCTGACGAAGATATAGATCCTGCGTACTTGGCTACGTATCAGAAGGAGAGCATGAGCAGCTTGTTGGACTTTGCGACGTTCTTCCATCTCCGGTAAGCGATTCCCGATGCTTGCCACCTACCATCATGCTGACCACGCTGGCAGACGAGCATTTGAGAACCCATTGGGAAACATAGGAGATCTGGTGGAGATGGCGACTCGGATACAGCGATTGTTCATCGACTCGACCGCACTTGGGACATTCCTCGAGTAAGTAGGATTAGCGTAAGGATGATTTCGGGCGACTGACAAGCTGTGTCTAGCAACCACGACTTCCCTCGCTTTGCTGGCTTGGCACGCGATCGAGTCGTGAGTAGTCATGTGTGCCCACGTGAGTGTTATTTGCTGATTCCGCGCAGTTGGTGAAAAACGCCATGGTCTATCCATTCGTGACAGACGGCGTGCCCGTATTGTATATGGGTCAAGAGCACGTAAGTACAGCGTGTCGCGTTCATCTCCGGCTTGCTCACCAGTGCACACTCACAGGACCTTGAAGGAGGGGACGATCCATTCAATCGGGAAGCCATCTGGCTTCATGGCTACGAGACCGCTTCGGTAAGTCATGGTGATTGTCGTCTAGCAGCGATATCTGACGCATTGCGTTCTTAGCCGAGCTACAGAGACATCGTTACTCTCAACACTGCTCGACGAAGCGCCGCCGCGTCATATCCTGCATTCCACACGACTCTGATGCGACCGCACCAACTTAACAACCACACACTAGCACTGACCAAATCGCCTCTACTATCCATTCTGAATAACTACGGATCCGGTTCTCCTGTCGTTGGGATATACCTGTCGCCTCAACAAACGGGATACAAGCCTCTACTTCCCGTGATCGACGTTTTCACACAACAAGTCTACTCGACCGATCCACGAGGCGGTCTGACGATACCCCTCATCTCAGGCGAACCGAGGGTCTTACTACCCCTCTCAGTACATCGGCGAATAACGGCGAAAGAACTCTGGGCCGCTGTCCCGCCCAAGCTAGATCTCGAAAGCTTGAATAGACTGCCGGGTCCTAGGAGTCCGGGCGGCAGTAGTTCTGGCAGTCCCGGGCATAGGGCAAGACCAAGCCTGACGGGCATGATGTCCTGGCTCGGCGGCATCAGGGGTAACAAGCCAGGCGAGCTTTAGGCGCGTATCGCGTACAGCACACGCAAATCTACTGTACCATATTATCATATTGTTGTAGCTATAGTTTGAGTCGGATAGAGCGGGCAACGCACGGACAATATTCTAGACATATCGAAGAACACGGCATCGTTACGAGTATTGGATATGTAACCAATCATCAGCGTAACGGAATTGTCCACCTGTCACCACTGTCGTATCGCTGCTACCGCCGAACCATGGACGGGATCCGTGGTCGTTACAGTCGTTTAGTGACACGGTCTACAGCAATGCTGTACGCAAGTCTCCTTGTAGGCGTTCTCGCTGAGCTGCTCGGCGATCTCTGCTGCAGACGCTGCTGAGAAGACGAGACACAGAGGTTTTTCGAGGGATACCCCGAGGAGCTTGGAGCTTGGAGTTGACGTCGGGTGGTTGCTGCAGTACACGCAGTATGACAACAACATCTTTTATGTGTTCCACAATATTATTCATGCATTCCACAATATCATGCCTAAAACAGCTGCACCCAAGAAGAAAATCAGTTGGGTGGATGCTGGCGCATAACTTGTCTTCAAGATGTCCTGGGTTTGCAAGGGTTTTCTCTGTGAAAGAAAGACCACTCCAAGGGCAGCCAAAGCCACACCCAAAACATTCCTTGAATCACCAAACAAAACATCTTCCAAGCCCCAGATCAGAGATTCTCCCGTCTCCACAACTCCAACTAGCACGGGAGTGAGCCCGCTCTGGACTCCTGTGACTGATACTTCTGCATAGGGGCTGATAGTTGCAGACCAGCCAAAATGCCAGTCTGCCACAAAGATGCCCAGTAGGAGTAAGAACCCGATGATAAGCAAGTTGACCATTGGGGATAGATAATTTGGTTCAGAGTATGTTTTCTTTGGGTAATCTCTTATCCAGTCAAAGATGAGAGGAAGAAGCACAACAATCACAGCTAGCAGCATATGCAACAGTCTGTCAGGGTTGGCCGGACCGGTGAACTGGAATCTGATAGGTTCCCACGCCTTTTCCTCCACTATAACAGGAATGGGTGGCACAAATGCGGATGGTGGTGAGCTGCTGATGACTTGCTCCTCAACAATGATTTCGATGGGAGGACCAGGAGGTGAATTGATTTGTATGTCATTGGCATGACCTTGAGAGTTGACATTGTTGATGTGGATCTGAGCTTTTGGTGGAGGTGTGTTGACTACCCATTTAGGTGCAGCTGAGGTGACTTTGGCAGTTGATGCTGGCACAACAGGCACACTACCCTGGAATAGGGGTGCAGCGATTGGAGGAGTTTTGCCAAGGATCTTTCCAGGTGTCCAACCTGACCATGGTGTTCTTCCAGATAATGTCGTTCCGCTGCCCATTGCTGGCAATTGCTGTCTGCCCATCATTGCCATAAGGGGGACTAGGAGCAGGAGACCTAGAAGAAGGGCAGGTGAGAACCCAGATAAGGCGCCTCTTTGGGTGCCACCATCTGCGCCTGCATCCGTTATACCACCAACTGCTGGTCCCCTCTTGCTATCTTTGCTTTTTGGTGTAGGGTCTCCATCCCTCCTGTTTCTGCCTTCATCACCTGTTTTGGTACCTGCATCACCATCCTTCTCAGCCTTTGCTTTCTTCCTCACCTTCTCTGCAGCCCTCTTGTGCTTGGCTTCATCATCTTCAGGTGCAGCAGTATCATTTTTCTTCTCTTTATCCTTTGCGTCCCTCTCCACCTTTGCTTTCTTTTTTGCCCTTTCTGCAGCCCTCTTGCTCTTGACCGCATCTTCTTCTGCAGCTGCTGATCCAGTCCTCTTGTCCGTCTTGTCCTTCTCTGCCTGTGCTTTCCTCCTCTCCCTGTCCGCAGCTCTCTTGCTCTTTTCTGCCTCATCTTCAGCAGCTGATCCAGTCTTCTTGTTCTTCTTATCCTTCTCTGCATCTGCTTTCTTCTTATCATTTTCTGCCTGTGCTTTCTTCTTCTCCCTGTCTGCGGCCATTTTGCGCTTGGCTTCATCATCTTCAGCAGCTGAGGATCCAGCCTTCTTGTTTTTCTTATCCTTCTCTGCTGCTGCTTTCTTCGTCTCCTTCTCTGCACCCCTCTCTGCTGCCCTCTTGCTCTTGGCTTCTTCTTGATCAGCAGCTGCTGATCCAGTCTTTTTGCTCTTTTTGTCCTTCTCTGTCTCTGCTGTCTTCTTATCCTTCTCTGCCTGTACTTTCTTCCTCTCCCTCTCTGCTGCCCTTTTGCGCTTGGCTTCATCATCTTCTGCAGCCAAAGATCCAGTCTTCTTGCTCTTCTTGTCTTTGTCCGTCTCTTCTTTCTTCTTATCCTTATCTGCCTGTGCTTTCCTCCTTTCCCTCTCCACAGCCCTTTCTGCACTTCTCTTGCTCATGTCCGCATCATCTTCTGCAGCTGCTGATCCAGCGTGCTTGTTCTTTTTATCCTTATCAGCATCTGTGTTCTTCTTATCCTTTTCTGCCTTTGCTCTCTTGCTCTCCTTCTCTGCAGACCTCTCTGCAGCCCTTTTGCTCTTGGCTGCATCATCATCAGCTGCTGATCCAGTCTTCTTGTTCTTCTTTTCCTTTTCTGCATCTCCTCTCTTTTGATCTTTCTCTACCTTTGATTTTTTCTTCTCCTTCTCCTCAGCCCTCTTGCGCTTGGGCTCATCATCCTCAGCACTTGGTTCAGTATTCCCCTTCTTTGCACCCTTGGGGGAAGTTGTCCCTCTGCTGTCCTTCAGGCTCTCCCCTTTCTTGTTTTCTCTGTCTGCCCCCTTCCCATCCTTGTGATCCTTGCTATTGCTATCCGCACCTCCCCATCCCCTATTCAAGCCCAGCAGTATGAGCAACAATAGCAACAGTGCTACACCAAATCCGGACAAGTCCACATGACTAAGAGCTGTTCCCCTGGCCAGATCATTCTCCCATACAGTCCCGTTACTTCTTTCTGAGGCATTGCTTGCTGTTGGTCCTCTGTGAAGCATACATTCTGCAGGATGGAGATCACAGTAATGTTGCCTGAGATCTGCTGGAGGAGGGTACCATGTCGCTGGTGGTGGAGCTATCACAACTTGCTGATTACCATTTCCTGGAGAAGGTTGGGTGGGTGCTGCGAGGATAGGCTCAGAATAGGGAATCCAGGTCTCCTCATACTCCTCATCTTCCTGTGATGTGTCTTCCCAGTAATCCTGTATATGGACATCCTCATAGGGGAATGGTTCATCTACGAGAATAGGCTGGGACTCTTGTACACTTTGGTATTGTTGATATTGTGGATACTGTGGTGGAGCATCATAGAGGATACCAGGCTCTTCTTGATAGTACTCCATGATATGTCAGTGTGATGTAGAAATGACAAAAGCTAGTTGTAAAAAAGACCATTGATATCCACAGCATCTGTCATTAAAGCCAATTGCTTGATCCTTTGTAGTCTTTTTGGGGTTTGACATCAAAGGAGCTTAAAGTGGGATTATTGCATGTAGATCTGGGGTAATGGACAAGTCTTAACATGATCAAATGATCTGAGCAGGTATGGACTAAGACATATGCTTCTTGGCCAGATTCTCTTTCTTCTCTTCACCACCACTAGCTCTGGAACAAACAAGGTATATGACTCCTACTACAGCTATGCACAAGAGAATAGTTGCTTCTTGCCAGTTTTCGATTGCTACAGAGTCCAGAGTAGGCATAGGAGCCTGGACAATGACTTGAAATTGATTGAATGTCAGTGATGATCATTTGCGAAATGCCTGTGTAAACTTGCCTGGAGGAGGTGCAGCTAACGCTACTCTTGGCTGGCTGACAGCTACAGCTGGCCTTGCTCTACCTGGTCTTTTCCTCTTCTTCTGTATACCTGAGCTCTCCAAACACTTAGCATCTAGTCTCAGCTGCCACAAGTGTTCTCACTGACTTTGGATATTGACAGAACCACCTCTCTTCCCACTTCTTTGCTCCTTGCTAGATCTTCCATTTGAGCCCCAATTCTGATTGAGATTCTGCATACTCTGCTGAGTCAAAGCGGCCATTTGAGCCGCTTGCATCTGTTGAGCTTGCATTTGCTGCATCATCATTTGATTCATCATCATGCTTGCCATTTGATCATTCACATTTGTCTTGGGCTCATGGGTTTGAGCGACTGCTTGCACTGGGGGACTGCAATGTTTTGTAGTCAGTCTATGACTGATCAATTATGTTGAGCTGCTTACTGCTCTCTGTAGTGCCTTCTAGCTGGTAAATGCTGCTGGTCATAAAAGAAAGGGGCATCAAGTGGCATGTATTCAGTGTACTGCTGCTGTCCCTGATGAGCTGGAGATGCAGGGGGATGCTGAGAGTGGAGATGAGGGTTGTAAGAAGAACCCTGTGCTTCTGTTGGATACTGGGGCTGTTGGTGGCGATGCTGTGCAGACTGATGATTGTAACGAGGCTGATCATAGGGATGAGGGGGAGCTTCTGAAGATCCCTGCCAAGTAGGAGCCTCATGGCTGACAGCAGGTGGAAGCAAAGTCACAGGCTCCTGATTTAGTTGTTTGGGAATGTGCTGAGCCTCTAGGCTGTTCTCATTTTGATGAAGTACAGGCAGATCTGGGCTGATGCCAGGTGGCTGCAAGTTCTCAGGCTCATGAGGTTGCTGCTTGGGCAATTGCTGATTTTCAGTTATGTGGCCAGTCTCATGATTCAAATGATGTCGTGGTGGTAAATCAATTGGAGGGATGCGGTCTTCAGCTCCTGTGTGGGACATCTGTGTGAATTGCTCTTCTGCCCTGTCACTCTGCTCCGCTCTGACTTCTTCCTCTGCCTCAGGAAAGCTTATACTGTCAGTAGAATGTTCCTGTGAGCGGGCTCACCTTGGGTATGACCCGGGCATACTAGCTGGTTCTGCTGGGACTGCCATGGTTGATGTTGTTACAAAGCTGGTAAAGCAGGATGGGGAGCAATTTGAAGTACATCTGCCCAGTCAATACATGTATGTGGTTTGACAATTTAGCCTGATGAATTGTCAAACAGGATGAAACTGATGAAAAGGAAGGGCAGACAAAGGATCAAGAGCAAACAGTGATCTAAACCCATGATACATGACATGTTTCAAGCTGTTACATGCTACAACAGCCAAGTGGAGCACTACCATCTCCCTACAATCTGCTCTGACATGTAGGTGGGCATGCCCCACAATGGACCTCCAGGCAATGCAGCATAGGGCACTTCAGCTTTGCCTACGCTATAGCAGAACCTCCTGTAGTCTGGCTTCTGATGTCTGTAGTATTTGGGCTGACCATAGGAATGAGAAAGAGGTGTTACTGATGCCCAACCAAAGAGAGGTTGTGGCCCTAGCCCTAGATTGTGGAGCGGTTGTGCAGGAGCAAACAGATGAGGTCTTGGAGGTGCATGCATGTTTGTGGTCATCATGCAGGGATTATGGTTATATGTGGTGATGTGAGACATTTGGCCGGGGGCATGACCAAGTGCACCCATGGGAGCACCGTGTTGAGGATGCTGAAAGCGGTGAGTGCAGTAAGACTGGTTTGTAGCTGGTTGGCAAGATGATTGACATGAGTTACTGTAGCTTGAGGGCAAGGAGCTAGACTGAGAAATGAGTTTTCTTGATGAGTGTTTCTTTCCCATATTTGTGATTGCAGACTTAAATTGGCTGCCAGTAGAGTTCAAGGAGCTTATTCCGCTATTGTCGTTTGCAGGGTGCTGATTGACAGAGTCAAGGAAGATGTGAGAGGATTGAGCAGTTCCTCCTCACATATAAGTAGCAGGTGGTATAATGGTAGAGGGGAATAATCCTCCTTTCATTGGATCCTCTGTTTGTGATCCCTCATTACTTACCTCACACAAGACACTATTTATGCTCTAGCTGGCCTGCAAGTTATATCTGAGTTGATGAAGTGGCAAATTTATATGCAGTAGTAATATGCATTACAATGGTGGTGGTGTTACAGCTAAAAGTTAATGGCACACATGCAGTTTCATTGTGATCCAAATGAGCTATACAAGATCACTTCTTCTCCGTCTCCTCTGGCTCCCTCGTGCGCTGCAAGTCTCATGCAGCATAATCACCAATATGTTCCAGCCATATAATTGTATGGCCCATACCAACTTCCTCCGTATCCTGTACCGTAATTGGGCCCATACCCATACCTACCCCAGCCATGATACATGGACCCATAGAGACCAGAGTAGTAGTATGGGCAAGAGGACATCAGAGGTCCCGCAGCACTGTACATCAGCATCCTGTGTGTCTATGCTGATCTGTCAGCATCTTAGACATTGCTAACTGACACCAGCATCTTAGCAAAGTTGGGCTTACAAGTGTTGTTGTGATGTTATATGCTGAGCAGCTCTGCTGTCAAGTAGTCGTCAAGACTATCAGAGTAGTTTGATGAAAGCGATTTGGCAGTTTGTTGATTGCAGGAAATTGCTGCTGCAAACAAGCTTTATATACCTCTCTTGAGTGGCAACACTGTGATGCGCAGCGGCCTGAGTGTTGATACCTGTAAGAAAGCTGACATCCATTGATTTCAGCAGCCAGGAGATGTACTGGTTGTAGGTCAACACAAGTATTACATCATGATCCTTTGTTGCACCCCATCACACATGAAAGGATGGTCTAAGGGTTTATACTCTCACACTTGGGCAGTTGAGGTCACAGCCCCCATTGTTACCCAAGGATTTCCGCAAGCAAAGACTTTGCAGATTCAAGATCTCAATAACAGGGATAGCCACTTCCCTTTTAGCTGTAGTTTGTATGCCCAAGTGGTCATAGATTGAGTCAAGCAGGGGAGGATGTCTGACACTGTGCAAGTCTGGATAGGAGCCAGTTCACCTCTGTTGACTTACACCCCAGACAGAAACGGAGTTGCTGGAGATGCCTGGGTGCAGAGTGTAGACGGTACAAGTCAAGCCGAGGGTTCAGCCTCTTTTGCTATAGAGCTAGACTCTATCTCATGTAAGTCTGATTGCCCACCATATATTCCACAAGTCAGTCTGGTTGTGGTAGCAAGCTGCTGACAGTGACTGATGTGCAGTTTCCAAATTGACCTATTACTGGTCTGCTTCATCCTTGTTTGAAGTGCAAATTGGCCTAGATGGGGATCTGCAATCTGGCTCATCAACCTCTGGAACAGCCTCACTCACTACAACATTTGCGTCACACAGCGCCAGATTGGAATGTGCTTGTTCAATATGCTCTGGTTCTACATCTACATCAACCAATTCTGCATCAGGCAATGCAAGATCTACATCAGAGCAATTTGAGTTCATTGGTCTCATGCTTGAAACACAAGTGGTTTCTTCTGGGTACGTTCCTTTAATACATGCAGCAGAGCCGGCAGTGATTTCTTGACACTCGTGTATCCTGTAGCTGGGGAATGAACTCCACATTGGATGATTCTTCCTATTCAATAACATACTCTGGGTTTGAAACCACGTCATCGTCCTCATCTACCATAGCGGCAATACAGGATGGATCCTTCTATCAAGATACCCTGAGCTACTCTTCCAGTCAAGGCGCCACTGCTTCCTTCACTTTCCAAGGTGAGTCTGTCATCAGTCACTGCTGCTCAAAAACCATCCAGCTATAGCCAATATCGTGTTGTAGGCTCTGCACTGTACATCTTTGGGATGACCGGTCCTGAATTCGGTTCATTCCAACTCACGCTTGATTCCGCTGTCATTGGGACCTACAATGCCTCAACAACAGTTGAGACATACAATACACTGCTATTCTTCACTACTGCCTTGGACAGCAACACAAACCATCAAGTCGTGCTGGAGAACATGGATGAAGGGTTGTTGCTTGCCCTAGATTATGTGGTGGCTGTTCAGCCTGATAGTGATAGCAACACTGCCATTGCGGTGCAAAGTGAGACAGCAGTAGTTGCTCAAGGGGCTACAACCACTTCTACTGCTGCGGCAACAGGAGCAACGGCAAATTTTGGTGGGAATTCAAATACGAGTACAAATAACGGTGATTCGTCTGGAGCAGTTATAGGTGGTATTCTAGGTGGACTGGCAGCATTGGTGAGTCGATCGTCAGATTTTTGGACTTGGCAGTGCTAATAGCAAGCCTCGGTCGTCTGTGCTCTTTCCTGGTTTCTGCTAAACAGGCCGTACTGTTTTTCGCTTGGAGGTATCACCTATGGAAGAAAGCGGGCGGTGAAGGATCGTTCCTCGTTGCGCTCTGCGGAGCCAGGAAGAGAAAGGCGGCAGAGAAAGCGAAAGCGAACAAGTTTCACATCTGGCCCATGATCCACTCGCAGCCCAAGTATGCAACGACGTGATCCGTTTTTCATCCAGGTGATGCATTCCGTTTGAACGCGTATCGCCAACCACACGTAAGAAGGAGATGGTAAGATAAGACAACGGACATAGTGGTCGAAATGCTGGCCAATCTTGAACCGTCTCCACTTAATGCGAGGTCAACCCCTCCGCTGCACCGCCATCTCATTTAGACATGCAGGTCATGCATTACTTGCGAGTCCTCTTCGCGGCGCTGCAGAGGAAGCACCACGATCTCTTCTCGTTTACTCGTCGTCGTCATCCTCATCGCTGTCCTTCTTCCCCTTCTTCCCCTTGGCCTTGGCTTTCGGCACTTTCTCCTTGGGCGGGTTGATCTCATCCCGCTCTTTGCGCCAGCGCTGCTCAATCTCATCCTTTCTCAGCTCCCACTCGTTATCCGGTATTTTCTGGATCTCGTATAACAATGCGATCTCGCGCGTCCAGAGTGACAGGTTGCCCACTTCGAGTGGTTTGTCGGGCGCGGGCGTCTCGAGGACTATTGGGATACCGTTCATGAGAGGGTCGCGCATGAGTGTACGGAAAGCAGTCAGGCCGATCTTCCCTCTACATCGGTCAAGATCATCAGCGACCGTCTTCTTCTTGAGTGACTCGTCCGAATCCGCCGTGAAGCCCACTTACAAGCCAATATTCTCATGCAGGTCTTTGTGACCCCCCAAATCCGCCTTAGAATCATTGAGATGTATTCCCGCCAAATAGCCGTTCCCCACTTCCTCGTCGAACTTGCGCATTGTCTCCTTGTAGGCTTCAGGCGTACGGAGGTCATAGCCAGCAGCGAAGAGGTGGCACGTATCGAGACATATCCGAACACGAGATTTGTCTTTAACCAGCGCGATGATAGCTGCGAGATCGGAGAATGCCGTACCAATGATGTTCGATCCTGCATTCGCCTGTTATACCGGTCAGCCAGGGACTGCTATTACAACGGTTTGGATAGATGTAACGCACCATGTTCTCGATGACGCAGATGACCTCGGGCACGTCTACATGCACCTGGTTGATCCCTTTTGCAATCGACGCGAAGCTTTCTTCTCTCGTGCACGCGCCAACGGTCGATCCGGGACTTGGTGCCAATCAGCGAGCCTCCTATAGCTGCAGCGGAGACCTCGAACTCACTGCCAATTATATAATTTGACCCCGAGCTGATGACACCGGTGGATCTCATCCTTGAAGCATTCGTACGAGTTAGTCCATTTTACTCTGCAAACGGCACTGTGTATGAGCGAGCGATCAAGCATCGTATAGTGAGTGTGCTCACGGATCGGGATTACTGAACGACCAGTGCATCAGCGGTGTGTCCAACAGAAGATGTAGCCAGCGCTCACCCGAGGTTGATGAGGTAGCTGCCATGCACCAGTATGCTTTCTGCGCCATATCCCATTCCTGCGCTCATGATAAGCTGATGCGTCCCGAGAACAGTGCAAACGTTAACGACAGAGCTGAAACTCACCCTGCTCGTCCTTGTGCTTGGCGAGCTGCCTAAACCGATCGATCGCTTCCTGTTCGTACGGCGCACTCTTCCATTGTCGTTGACTTTTAGTGAACATTGCCAGCCCGTTCGCCCCTGCCATCCCTGCTCTCAGCAGTGCTCCAGCCGGTCCACCTGCGATCGATACGTGCGCTCCTAAAAGAACAGGCCGCGGTTCACTAGTTGACGATAATATGCCGCCGTTCCCCGCTCCTGTCGAAGCAGGAGCCTGGAATGGTGGATGACCATGTCGTGGCGGATGTAGCTCCGGAGCCAGCTCTGCCGGCGGCCACGCTTTGGCTTTGGTAACTCGAGGCTTTTTGGCTGCAGGCGCAGCATCGTCACCGTCGACACTGCCGTTCTCGACTTCAGCTTTGAGTTCTTCTTTCGCTTTTGCTATCGCTTTCTTTGCTTTTGCGCTTGCTTTAGGTTCCGGCGTTGCTTTGACGGCTTTGGCCGCTTTGCTTCCTCCGTTCCCGTTGCTAGTCTGAGCTTTACCTCGGGGTTTGGGCGGTGGGGCGTCGGACAACGAGGACGAAGAAGCGGAAGACGATCGTTCTCGCTTGGCCGCGATGGAGCCGGTGGATCTACGAGGCGGCATGGCGGTCTTGCAGATTGAGCTTAGAGGGATACAACGAGCTGTGAGAGCTGGAGCAGTCTGAATGCGAGTGAAGTGATGAAGCGATCTCGCGAGCATGCAGCGGTGGAAACGATATGTGGACTTGAGTGAGGAGATGTTGGACGATGTTGGACAACTTTTGATTTCCGGTTAATGATCGACGCGTGAGTGGCACCGTGGCGATTCAAGCGTCATTGTGTGATACTACTCTCAAATGCTTGTTGGGAGCATAGGTAAGAGCGAAACGTATCGAGGTCATTGGTGTGTAGGCCAACAAGATCCTTGAAAGTGTCACTGGACAGGAGCGATCTAATTGCGCTTTTGTGGCAAAGCTGATATTCTCCGCAAAGATCTCGTTGATACCCTCGCCAAACACTGCGATGCTATGTTGTCAGTCACTCTAGTCGTTCTAGCTACACTGACGGCACGACGTTTAAGGGATCCCACTGGTAACGCTGGAAAACGTTGCACGAGTTGCGAAATTCCGCCTGCTCAACAACCGAGTCGAGCCATCACGGACCTCGTACAGGATGACGCTGACTTCCTCTTGTACAGCGGTTCATTCTCGCCCGTTTCAACTTTGCACCAAGTAGCCATAGCGTTTTCGTCTGGAACTTGCAAGTCGGTGACCATGATCCCAACCGACTCCACTTAGAGTAGCACAAGCAGTCAAAGAACCGTTCTGCAAAAGTAGCTCCCGTATTCGACTTGAAAGCGTTTTACAAGCCTTGCTGTTTCATTACGACCAACGCCAATGCGCCTTTGTCAGCTTCACGCCTTTGTCAGCATCCTGGACGATCCGCAGCCACCACTTCACGACGGTCCTGCCAATTCTTGAACCGCTCTGTACACCGCACCAACATATGTAACCAAAGATAACCTTATGCATACACTCCCTAGTAGACGTACGCAAGGATCTTTCCACCGACCTATCACACAGATATCAGCATATGTTTGGCAGCTAGGCGGACCAGGCAACTCACGTGCTTGTTACGGGCCTCGACGTGGTCCATGATACCGGCAGAGGTGGTGAGGATGATCTTGCCGAACGAACGGGCGGGGAGGAGCTGGTTGACCCAGTTCTCGACTGCGAGCGAAGGACATCAGCATTGAGTCGAGGTAGAAGAGACAGGAGACAGATACGCACTGCCGTCAACGGCCACGTTGAAGCGGGGAGAGATGACACCGGTCTTGTTCAAACGGCCGTTAAGCTGGATGACGATCTTGCCGCCACGGTGGTCGTCGACGATCTCGAACTCGCCGATGTAGCCTGCGATCAAACGGAGTTGTCAGTCACGGCATACAAAAAGATGATCTCAGGGTTCGTGATAGATGTTCTCCCCCAATCAGCCTTCTGCGCTTGACGCCCTGGCCATGCGGCCTCGAGCTAGCGCAGTCGAATGGATATGAGGGAGTAGGAATATGATCGATTCTGCCGGAGACTTAAAGCCTCGCCTCGGTGGGTATAAGACGTGTGGAGGCAGTTATACTCCGGGTGCGATGGAAGGAGTTGCAAGGGGGTGTACTTGTTCTGGAAGATGGGAATTCTGAACCAGCTCAGCGAAAGGAAAGCAACTCACCGTGCCTCTGCATAACGGAGAGCACCTTGACGACGACCTTGCTAGAAGGGCGGATGAGCACCTGGCGCTTTCCTCGTCGCTCGGCGTTGACGATGTTGTTCTGTAATGTAGAGTTAGATCAGCGTTAATCCCGACAATATTTCCCGTTTCTCTCTCTCCAGCTCGCTTTCTCTTCGCCGCTCCCATCTCCGCATCCACACTGCCTGATACAGAGAAGACAACGTACGAGGGCGTCGTTAAGAACGGAGACTCGGACCATCTTTGCTGATTTTTTGGATTATTCTGTTGGGGTGGAAAAAGGAGGATGAGCGGGTGTCGTGTGACGTTGAAAAAGACTTTGCTAACTCTACGCGGGTGTGCCTGAAGCAGCCGTGAGGAGTATGTGGTATATAGCAAAGGTTTTGAGTGACGAGGTAGCGAGAACAGAGCAACAGGTAACGACGACGATAAATTGTCTGGTACCCAGCATCCAGCAACATCCAACATCCAAACGTGCATCACGCACCAAATTGTCAAATTACCGTTCGGAGTTTCCCGCTTTTCACTAAACACCGTAGTGTGGCAG
This sequence comes from Cryptococcus sp. GC_Crypt_3, assembly GCA_026538395.1. NCBI lineage: Eukaryota > Fungi > Basidiomycota > Tremellomycetes > Tremellales > Cryptococcaceae > Cryptococcus > Cryptococcus sp. GC_Crypt_3. The sequence continues at coordinate 42,332 of JALPCB010000146.1, forward strand.
CGGTCCTCACCATGTGAGCACCACGTGACTGTTTGGTTCGTGAATTCAACAGTTGTTCAACGCTTTTGACTTTTGTGCATGCACATCCCAGCTCATAGCGAGTACTACCACTATCGCTGCTATGCCCCCACCGCCAGCGACGGCAGGTCTGCCAAGACCCAAGGGCAATATCGCCGCGACCCACGATGCGAGCTTGTCAATTCGCGCTCGCGCTCAAGCGAAGACGCAGAGAGACAAGGGTGCTAGTCCTGCTATTGCCGATAGCGCAGGGATGAACAAGGATGTAGTCAAGGCTGTCCTGGCCAGTCCGCTGACTGTGGAGTGGTGCGTCTACCCCTCTCTGTGTCTCCCGAACTTATGCTGATGTGTCGAACTAGGCCCAACATCCCTCGACATCTCCAGACAACAGTAATGCACGCTGTACGAGAATTGGTACCGAATCAAATATCCGACTATCACGTTTCACGAGCTAGATGCCACACAAAGGAGAAACGCTCTGCTAGGCGAGAGGCGCGGCGCACAGTGCCTTCAGCCACGGAAACCGATCAGGTACAGGCAGACGAGAGCGCTGTTGAGGGATCTGATGCAGATCACGCTGGCGTGAAGCGCAAGGCCCAGAAGGCAAATGGTGGACCACCAAGCAAGAAAGCGCGTTCCGACCTACCGACGCCTGACGGTGTGCAGCCGACGACGAGCTCATCGGCGGTCGTGACTCGCCCCGATCGTCCCGAGGTTTTGTCTCACCTAGTACTCGGCATCAACGAGGTGGTCAAGAGTCTCGAGAGACAGATAGACGAGCTCAAACTCCGCCTGCAGATCATGGCGGACGCGCTTAACGGCCGCTCGTCTCTTCCAATATCGACGAACAAAGTGACGCAATCAGCGAATCACCTGCTGCCCACTGCGCCTCGCTCACCATCGTCATCCCCCGAGCCCGAACCGATCTCGCCTACTACAAAAGATGCTTCATCATCGTCGCCAATTACCTTCATCGTCGTCCCTCTCTTATCGGTCAATCCACAATCGCTCGTTTCTCCCATCCCACCCTATTGCGCAACGTACAATTCGCTCGTATACCAATTTACGCAGCTAGCCAAAACGGTCAAAACGCGGGTGGCAGTTCCGGATCTGCCTTATGTACTCGGTGAAGAGAGGGAGGAAGTGCGCGTCGTGCCGCTTGGTAATGTCGAGAAGGAGATGGCCCAGTTGGTCGGTCTAAAAAGATTGGCCTGCCTCGGTGTACGGGTGAGTACCATTCGGTATCACAACTTAGTAACATCCCGCTAATGGAAGATGTGATTCTACAGAGCTCTCACCCGCAAATCGAGACGCTACAGAAACTGCTGCCGAAAAGCGTCCTGCATCCACCACGCCACCGCATCACTCTGCCCTACCCCACTTCCTCTCTAAAAGTCTACACCAATTCCAAGTCTCAGCATACATCATCGTCAAAGCCAAGTTATCCTAAAGAAACGGTTGATCTATCAAGCGCAAAAGCGAATAACGCGTTGCCGATAGCACATGTCCATTATGCGCCTCTGCACGTCAAGGGTATTCAGACGACGGTTCCTGTTGATAATGCAGCGAAAAAGGCGCAGAGGTTGGAGGAAGTTAGGCTTAAAAGGATCGAGGCCAAGGAACGGAGGCGCGTGGTCAGAGAGGGAATCAAGAAAGTCGGCGGGTCTAGAAGAGGTCAAGGGAAAGCAAAGTCTGCAGCCAAGAAGACGAGTGCGACATAGCTTGACGAGATGCTGTGATCGAGCATAGGAACAAGGTATACATTCGTGTGACAGTTCAGTCCGTATTTATAGCTACAACGTGTATGTCAACGTGAGACGTCCATCAACTTCTCAATCCAATTGCGGAGAGGCAGGGCACATGCTTAGCAACATGGGAGAGGGATGATACAGATGTCGCAGCTAGCAGGCAGAGTCAGTATTTGTCGCGTATCAAAGTCTGTGATCAGCTTACCGGCAAGGGAGGATGGCTAAACAGCGACCGTCAGAATGTCAGCTATACCACAATCATCATGACGAGATACACCACTTACGAAGACCACAGAAGTGTCCTATTATCAAGCTGGTCAGCCACCATGCCATACAATGTCAAAGTGAGCGAAAAGCACTCACCAGGGCATCCACCGCGCAGCCTCATTGGCTCTTCGGTCTGCTTCGACTCGGCCAAGGGCGTCTTGGCGCCTACATCACCAAATTGTCAGATTGGTCACATTTCATCCCAGGCCCCTTCAAGGAACGATAGCGGAATGAGTAAAGTCGCCGGCCACTCACTCATGCCGGCCTTTGCACCAGGTTGTTGGGCGACATAAGACTGTTGCTCAATAGTGGGCTGGGGAGGGTACGCAGCGTTGGTGGGAGCGACGAAAGACATCTTTGCTGTGTGTATGCTGGTGTGGTGTTGTGGTATAGGACTGGAGATGAGAAGAGAATATTTCAGTGATGTTGATATGATGATATGCTGATACTGTAGCATGTATGAAGATAGAAATAGATATCAAAGAAGCAACAGCACAAGCAAACGTTGCAAACGGTGCAGAGGATGACGTCAGGTTACTCTCGCAGCCACCCGCTTCCTCGCTTGCCTAACTCCAAAAGGAGATCTTGATCGGTTAGGCTTACAGTTGCCTCGACTTCTGTCATTCGCGCGCCTTTTCTTTGATATCGTCTCGAGCAAAAGTCGTCAAAGTGCAAGTTCAAGTTGTCAAAAGTCACTTAACAACGCAGTCTCAAACACCAAACTATCCGTCGTTCTCGTATACTCTCGCTTGCTTTTTCTCCGAACTCGCTCGCTATCAGTCCAACAACCTCGCATCGAGCTGCCACATCCATCACCGCCGACTTATCAACCTACGAGCGTCACCGAAAGTCATTTACTGCCCAAACTCAACGCTCCTTCCCTCCATTTCCAGCGCAACCGTTCTCGACACACTTGACGACCTGCTACGCTTACCGCCCTACCGCCTCGCTCCTTCCACTGACGACTTGAGTCATGGCCCAAGGAACCGTCCCCTCTCGCCGCAACACTTCGCACAGCGGTTCAGCGCGACTGTCATTGAGCGTTGGCAAGGCTACCGCTGCTGCGCCCAATCCCGGCACCAACAGGCACCCCTTACGTCAAGAGTGAGTCGGGCCTGCCTCACTTGTTGTGAGCGAGTAACATGAGCCCTGATATGAGTTTATGATCATTTGCAGCTGGTCCATCTCGTACGTTCATCGCCCGCCTGGAGCGAAAGGCATCGACTACGAAAAGGAGATTCGACGAGTAGCTACTTTTGGCTCGGTGCGCTCCTTCCCTCTTATATCAACCCAAAGCAGGAGAAGCTGATATTGAATGGCGTTTATAGATCGAGTCGTTCCTGCACTTGTACTCTCACCTGACACCGCCAAATGAGCTGCCGCCCGTGACGGACGTGCTAGTCTTCGTGAGCCGGATCGGCAGGCCAGGCGTCTGGGAGGAGATGCGAGAGTGAGCACTGTCTCTTGCGCATTCTTGCGCATGTTGTCGTATTGTATAGCAGCTGAGTACCCTTGGTAGCGGCGGCAAGTTCACCCTTCGGCTTGTGCACGGTATCACGCCGTTGCTGTACGAATCGCTTCTCCTGTCCCTCATTGGTGATCAGTTCGACGAAGCGGATAATGTGGTTGGATGCGTGTTGAGTGTGAGGCAGACGGAGGATATACTCAGTGTCTGGGTGGAAGAGGAGGGAGACAGTGTGCGAAGCGGTGCGCTCAAGTGCGTGGGCCCTCATATTGACATTTGAATCAAAACAAGCGGATTTGAACCCATGGGCTGACGACTGAGTATCATCTTAGGGAGAAGATCTTAACGCTCCTCGGGCTGCCTTCTACTAGTACATGCGAATACAGAGCAAACCGCGCATTGTTAGACGCAGCGTCCAAACCCCCATTCAATGTTATCAACGCCCACGCCACACCGTCAGAAACGAGCCATAGCACGTCCGACCATCACCCTCGACACAATAACCATCATCATAATCACAACAACAACAATAACAATAACAACCATAACAACCACGATCGCGCCCATGGTCGAGGCGACCGGGAACGGGACAGAGAGCGAGAGCATGGGCATGGGCACATACACGGACATAATTTCGCCGAGAGGAACGAGAAGAATGAGCGTGGGGAGCGTAACGACCGACCTGATTCAAGATGGGGTGCTGGTGCCGGTGCGACAGGCGGCGGTCATTATAGAGATCGCGAAGGTGGGCGGAGAGGAGGTGCTGCTGCACCTGCAGGCACAGGTGCACCCATAAGTGTAGCGCCAGGTGCAGGAGCGGCGGCAGTGACTGGTACAGGGAGTATCTGGTGATCGCAATCAAGACACCGAAATAGGCAATTGGCGCGATGATGCATAGCAGCATCGATCATGTCAAGCTTTGTGAAGAATTACTCTTGCGCGCTTTCCCTGGTACAAAGCAGTCCCCAGCGTACTTGATCCACTGCACCAATTCTTTAGTAGGAGTGATCTGCGGTAGGGGTCAGCGACACTAAATGATACGGAAGTCAAGCAAGCGACCGATACACGGTATCAAGTTGCTCTCCCCTGCACAGGTCTGACCTGCACAGTCGACGGCGAACGTAGATATCCCCGTGGAAGCCACCTCACTGCTCGCTGCTGCATCGCTCACTTGCTTGCTTGCACGCTCCTTCCAACATCCGCATTACTGCCATCAGCGTTCCACGTCACGACTTTCTTTCACTCGGTAACGAGATGTCAATGTGTAGCGCAGTCTCGTTTCAACTTTATTCGACTGATCCTTTGTCTACAGCGTATTTGTGTACACGTATAGTGTACGATGACTTGTCCTCGGCGCATATGCTTCCTCTGAGCAGCCTACAGCGGCAGTGAACATACCGGCTCGACTAACTCGCCAATCCGCTAGATTGAAGTGCAGTTCTGAACGCCATTCATAGCTACAACGATCCCATGATCAGCGTATAGACCACCACGACCGCGAACGCCAACCCGACGTACAATGCCTTCCTACCCGCTCATCTCTGGCATTCTGGCCATACTCGCCCTTCCGTTCTTCATCCTACTCCACGCGGTATTCACCATCTCCTCTCTGGGCTTACGGCTGTCCCAAACCCTATTCTCGTCTTCGTTCTCTACTTCATCCTCAGCCTCGACGCCCATATCGCCCGCGCGGACAAGGCGGAACACCCTTTCCCACTCTCACCCTCACTCTCATCATCATACACAGAGCCAAGCGCTGCCCGCGCTGTCAGCGCTCTCGCACCCGCCAAAGCACGTTGCGCTCGTCCTCGTCCCCGAGCAGAGGCGCAGGAAGGCCCTAGCTCTCAAGTTGGATTCCCAGCAGAAACGGGCTTTTGTGCGAAGCGTCAGTAGAGCCGTCCACTTGGCTGGGGAGGCTGGTATTGAAGAGATCTCGGTATGGGATGGGCAGGGTGAGTCATCCCGTTAGCTTCACATTTCTTCTTGCTTCATCGCCATGTGTACGAGAAGCCAAGCGATGAGCAACGCTGACTGCTTACTTGACATTCGCAGGTCTCGCGCAGAGCTGCCTGCCAGCGCTGATGCGTGCGCTGCCCACATCGCCCTTACCGCTCTCTCCACCCGCTTCATCACCTCCATCACCCACCCAAGACCCTACCCAGCTCTCACTCTCACTCTCGCCGCCAAGCACCCCATCTCCTACGCGTCGGTTATTGAGAGATTACGGTGAAAGTTCAGGTAGCGAGACGGAGCACCCTCCCGCGCATGCTTCGCCCTCCAAGGCCAGATCTGCAGGCGCAATGGTGCCGACATCAACGAGATTGCGCCAGCGGAGATATAAGCATGCTTCTAGGGATATGAGCCTTGGTTCTTCGAGCGCCGGTGCTGGCGCTGGTGTTAGTGGTAGTGGTAGTGCTGCTGCCATTGGAAGACTTGGTGGGATCACCAGCGTCTCGGTGCATGTACCCCGTAAGTCCTCCTTCCACCATACTCGCCCGTTGGGAAGGCTGACATCCTGAATGCGTTTTGCTCTGGCGGCGCACAGGATCAACAGGTGAAACGCAATCTATGGTCGTGCACTTCCTACCCCCTTCATCCTCAGCTCCGCTCGTGGGGACGATCGCGAGGGAATTCGCAAAGAAGCAAACCCCGGTTGAGAATATC